>JAXQQM020080099.1:0-17030 GCA_034641835.2 Pinus albicaulis
TTCACCATTTAGAAAGGTTGACTTAACATCCATTTGGTAGACCTTGATTTTTCTCGAGCATGCATAAGCGAGAAACATTCTAATAGCTTCCATTCTGGCAACGGGAGCAAATGTTTCTTCAAAATCAATTCCTTCAACTTTGCATATCCTTTGTAGACTAATCTTGCTTTATTCCTGGTAACCTATCCATCCTCATTCATTTTGTTTCTGAAGACCCATTTAGTTCCAATAACATTTTTATCATTTGGTCGTGGAACCAATTCCCAAGTATTGTTCTTCTCAATTTGGTCTAGTTCTTCATTCATAGCTGCTACCTAGTGTTCATCTTGACTAGCTTCCTCAAAATTTCTTGGCTCAAAAGTTGCTAAAAAAGTAAGGTGGGCTTGTTGTCATGAACGTAGTTGTTGACTTCTTCTGGTTCCAATTCCTTCATTTATGTTTCCGATGATTTGATTTGACGGATGATTCTTTTGACACCATTCTTTTAAAGATTTTGTAGAATTTTCTTGTACATCCTGCTAATCATTTCTTATTTCCTTTTGGTTGACTGTTGTTTCCTTATTTGATTGGTCTTGTTCTGGAGCTTCTTCTTCATCCTTCATAGATTCTCCCTCAGATCCCTCAGATTTGCTTGAAGCGACAATCTCATCGTCATCCTTTGTAACACAATCTTCATCAAAAGTAACATTTATGCTTTCCACTATTTGTTTTCACCTCAGATTGTAGCATCTATAAGCCTTCCTTTTGCGTGAATAACCAACGAAAATGCCTTCATCGACACGGGAATCGAACTTGCCCAATTTTTTATCTTTTCTTTTGATGTAGCATTTGCTTCCAAATATTTTGAAGTATTTGACGTTAGCTGGTCTTCCTTTCCATAATTCGTATGGAGTCATGTTACAATTGTTCCTTAGCAAACCTCTGTTTATAATGAATACAACTGTATTGATTGCTTGAACCCATAATTTATCATCTAATTTTGAGTCATTTAACATTGCTTTGGCCATTTCGTATACGGTTCTGTTTTTTCTTTCAACAACTCCATTTTGCTGCGGTGTTCTAGCTGTTGGGAATTGCCTTTTTATTCCATTTTCATCACAATACCGCTGAAATACCTTGGAAGTGAATTCTCCGCCATTATCTGATCTCAGACATTTGATCTTCAAATTAGTTTCATTTTCGACCAATTCCTTGTAGATTCTAAAACATTCGAATGCCTCAGTCTTTTTCTTTAAGAAGTTGACGACTGTCATTCTAGTGTAATCATCTATCATTAGCATAAAATATAATTCTCCATCTAAACCTTTTGTTCTCATAGGACCACATATATCAGCATGTACTAATTCCAATGGACGTGATGCAAAGTGTTCTTTTGTCTTGAACTCAACTTTTGTTTGCTTGCCGTGTCGGCAAGATTCGCATATCGTATTGGTTGGTTTTGAAATTTTAGGCATTTCTCTTACTTCTTCCTTCTTGCTGATCTTGACCAAATTGTCGAAATTTATATGTCCCATTCGTTTGTGCCATAAACAACTTTCGTCTTCTTTCGCCAAAAAACACCCTTTAGGTGTCTCATCCAAAATATATTTGTCATTTGGAGCTCTGCTTGTTGTAGCCACAATTTACCAAACTTTCCTTTCCTAATTTCACATTTCTTAGAGTTAAATAGCATCGTGTGTCCTCGATCGCACATTTGTCCAACACTAAGCAGATTGTGATTCATATTTTCAACCAACAACACATCTTTCGCTAATGCATTCTTGCTTCCAAGTGAGACTGTACCTACTCCTATGACATTTGAAGACCCGTCATTTCCAAAAGACACTGTTCCGTCCTTCTTTTTCTTCAAGGATATGAACTTATTCCTATCTCCAGTCCAAGGTTACTTGGGAGCGAGAGCGGGAGTGGGGAGCGGGGGCGGGAGCGCCATTTTCAAAAGCTCCCGGTTTGGGAGCGTTTCAGGGAGCGTTTTTTTATAATATATATATTTTTATATTTTGATGCATATGTGTCAACAAAAGCATGTAGAATGATGAATTAGACATAAAAAACATAAAAACCATAAAAACATAGATTGAACCCTATAACATCAATCATCTAGAAGTTATAATCTTCTAATCTAGAAGTTAGAAACATTCAACATATTGACTCTTGAGTCTCATGATTCATTAATCTTAAAGTTTCAAGCTTTCAAAATTCAATATATAACATTTATCATCATCGATTCATTGATCACCACAGTTTTACTTGTAAGCTAAGTGTAACATTTACAAAAAAGGATATTTAACATGAAATGAAATGTTATAAAACGAAACGAAATGAAACAAATTTTAAATTTCATGAAGCATCATATTCATAATTCATAATGAGTTATAAACTTATAACTACCAACTTCAAAGTTTCAAACTTCAAACTTAAATTGTCATATATTGTTTACAAAAAATTTCAAATTAAATATGAAATAGTCAAGTTTCAACAGTTATAAAAAGTTAAAAACTACTAGAAACTAGAAAAGACTAGTAAATCTATTTTATCTATTGTTTGCCCTCTTGCCATGAGAAATGTCTAACTTTTGAAATTTGAGCAGATCGTGGTAATGGTAGTCTTCTAAGGCTTGGCCTTAATGCTTGTTGACATTGTCTTCCCTCAGAAAATATAATTAAAAAATGTGAATAATTTCTCTAGAAATGTTAAAGGGTATATTTAAAGATGTAAGAATGAAGAATAATTTCTCTAGAAACGTTGAAGGGTATTTGTAAAGATGTAAGAATGAAGAGAAGATACTTTATGTCAAACAACCATTTAAAGATAATGATCCAATAAAATATTTACACAAATTCCCAAGATGTAACCTAGAAGAAAATGAAAAAGCCCTAACCTGTGGTGTCTTGGATGAAATAATGTGAAAATTGTCAACCATACAAATCTAGATGGTTGTAAAGATTTAAAAATCTTAAAAATGATGGTGTATTAATAAACACTGAACACATATTGAGAAAATCACATGATACATCTAGTTTTTGGAACACATCTAACAGAATATCATCTTAAAAGATACGGTATGATATTGTAATGTTGGGGTCACATTAGGCAGCTTAAACTGGGGCTTTGATTTTGATATCATTGTGCAAAAATCCACATGATTTTTTATGTGATGGCCGCTTAAGAAAAAAAATGGGATCTTGCCTAAAAAAATATAATAGAGTTAAAATCTAAGAGCCGTAAGTGAGTCCCCAGGGGGAGAATGGGATTTTCACTTTCGCTGAATGCTTAGGTATTCGTCATGTCCAACAGGTGGAGAACACGTAATGTGTTGCTAAGGAATAAATTAACTTCTTTTAAGGAAATAGGAAATTCAACCTAGAAGGCATATCATTAATTATCCAAAGTTTAAGCAATTGCATTTTCATCAACTTGTTACCCACTTTGCCATTAAAGTCGAAAAATATCTAAGAAACAGTAGATGGGAAAATACACAAGCCCCCATTTCCTGCAAGCAATATGGCCATGACCTAAAAGGGTAGAGGCATTCATGAAACATCAACAAATATTTCAGTCATCAGTGACTGTCTCCAATAAGATGGCATATCTTGATTGCAAAGGACTGTCAACTTGGTTTCAATGTAAGAAAGGAGTAGGTGTAAGGCATTAACAATAGTACAAAGAATGATTTCATAATATTTAGGCCCTTTTTACAGTGGAGAGAAATTGTTGTTGAATTAAATACTGAGTTTCAAAGGGTCATATATTATGCTTATAATAACTACAACACAATGAGTCTTAAAGATAAGCTTTTGTTTTTATTCCTTAATGAAAATTAGCCTTTACTCATATCTTCGCAGTTGATCCTTGCATAAAAGAAATATGATGTATGCTTTTTAACTAGTTTGAACAAAATCCATTGCACTTTATGGCAGGAAATTTGGTCTTAAGATTGTTAAAGGATGTACCTTTCCTGGGTTTACAATAAAATAATGGCCATTACCAAATGGAATTGTATCATATTATGTTAAAAAATAGTTGATACACAAATTATGTTGACAGTATAGTTAGGTTGGCAAATGGATGATTTAAGCAAATGGAGAGCAGGTAATTTCATTTAGGACCAAGTCTTTAAGCAAAAAAAACGCTCCCGAAAATTCTCCCTCCCTAAAAAAACGGTCCCGAAAATGCTCCCTTTTTTAAAAAGACACTCCCTAAAACGCTCCATCCCTAAAAAAAAAATCCTCCCTAAAGCGCTCCGTCCCTAAAAAAACTCTTCCTAAAACGCTCCCTAAAACACTCCCTGAAAACAAGGAGCGTTTTTCCTGTTTAGGGAGAGCGCTCCCGAAAACGATCCCCTCAGGGAGAATTTTCGGGAGCGTGCTTTTGAGCGCTCCCAAAATGCTCCTGCTCGGAACGCGAATTGGGAGCGGGTTCGAGAGGGGGGGGGTGCTCCCCCGCAACCCTACTCCAGTCATATGAGTTGAGCAACCACTATCAACATACCAAATGATTCTGTTGCTTTGAGCCTTGAGAGCGATAACACATTTTTCAGTCTTCTTTTTCCATATTTGTTCATTCTGATTTTGCGAGAATTCCTTTGAGGAACTTCCAAGTCTGCAATCTTTAGCTAGGTGTCCCAAATTGTTACATTTGTAACATTCGACATCATCTCTCAAATGATGTAATATTCCTAATTAGCACCGCTAATTGGAATATTTGATTTTTGTATAGTTTTGCCGCCTATAGTTAATTAATAAATAAAAGTGAGAAAGAGGGGTCAACTCACTTTAATAAAATAAAGTACTTCCTAGTAGGAGCCACGTTGTGACTTAAAGAGAAGCCTTGGGGGTCCACACCACGTATGAGGGAGGCCTCACGTAGGCTCTAGAAGCAACTGCGCAGGCTTAGGAGGAGCACGTGGAGAGAGGGGACCACGTTAGGGTTTTGAGGGGAGCTAGCACTATAAAAGGTGGGAGAGCCATTCCATTTGGCATTATTGATATTGTTGATGATATTGAGCTAGACTTCTGTCTACTTGAGCACGATGGCTGTTTAGTCGGTCTGCAGCACTATTTAGTGCGATTGAGTGTCTCCGGTCAGAGATCTCACCCTTGGCCCCGGGGGACTTCGAGTGCCTGCTCGGGCAAGGTTTTTCTTCAGTCTTTAGCAGGAGATTTGCAGGTGTTTTGTTTGGGAGTTTTACTGAGGAGTTGAGCTTCATTGGGTGACTGCGCAGTCCTTGGAGGGAGGACGCAGTTTGAGTTGGAGCTGTTCAGTGGTAGAGATTTCTGCAGGAGATTCAGGCCTATTCCAGTGTGGAGGTTCAGCGTTTATCAGTGGGAGATTTTCCTGAGGAGTTGTGGCCCCATTTCAGTCTATTTCAGTTGGTGTCTGCGCAGTTCTTGGAGGGACAGCGTTTTTCTAGGAGGAGGGTTTCTGGGGGTGATTTTCGGAGGTGGTCCATTTTGTATATGGTTTCTGGGTTTTGTCCGGGGTGGTGAGTTCAGGTGGTTTGCCGATTTTCAGCTCATTCCGGCAAGGGGATCATCCCATAGCTTCAGTTCATTCCAGCAGCAGCAGTTTACGGCAGTTTCTTCCAGCAGCTGGGATGCAGTTTCTTGTAGCAGCCATTTCCTGTTTTTCTGAGAGGGTTCTTCACTTGCCTTGAGCAAGGATAGGTGCATTTATTCCGATTATCCATTGTATCTCATTATATTCTCAGATTAATAAAATGGCTTAGCATTTCCGGCATTTTTATGTGTATTTGCTTTATGTTCTATTTCCGGCATTTCCTATATTGTCGTATGCTTGTATTGCTATTCATTTCCCATTCGGATATTACAAATGATCAAATCTGTTATTATTTTGTTGAGTTCTGGAATATCCATTTCTGAAAGATCTCCCGAAACTCTATTTATTCCAAACATACATGTGACATTCTATGGCTCTATGTCCAAACCTTCCACATGAATAACAATGACCATAGAAGATAGGTTGATACCTAGGAGGAAATCTTCTTCGAGGAATTGTCTTCCATGGTTCTTCCTATGAGTCCTGATCTCTTGAGTTGGCTGGAAGGTCTACCTGCTTGTTAGATTTTTCATATCCATCTTCTTTTGTTGTCATAGAAGGACTTGGCTCCTTTTCAGATTTTTCTTTGTAACCAAGATCAACCTTGTCACTGTTTGATCATTTATTGTTGATGATTTCTTCCAATGCCTTGGAGCCGTTGGTGTAGTTTTGAAGAGTTTTTCCATCTTTTACTTGCTTTCGAAGAGAAACTATTTCAGCTTCCAATGCTTCTCTTTCCTTGTTGCTTTCCTTTAATTCTTCTCTGAGCGATTCTTCAACTTGTTTGTATTCTTCAACCTTGATTTTAAGATTTAGGACATGTTCCCTTTCTATCTTTAATTTGTCTTCAAGAGTGTTGACATGCTTCTTCTCGACCTTGAGCTCTTTGATAACCCTGATCACTTCGTTTTGAAATTCAACCTCAGTCATCTCTTGTTCTTCATCTCCTTCTTCGTTAGATGCTTCTTCCTTATTATGCTTGGCCATAAACAATACTCTTCCGTTGATTTCTTCTTCGTTACCACTGTCTTCATCAGATGGGGAGCTATCTTCTTTGGAGAAGAAACTCTTCTTAAACCATTTCTTCTTGCCTTGCTTGTTGAACTTCCTTAGACCTTTCTTTCCTTTCGTAACAACCTCATTTTTGTGAGGACACTTGGCTGCAAAATGCCCAACCTCATCACAATCGAAACATATAAATGGAAGTTTACCTTTGAATTTCCCCATACCTGTTCTCATTTTGCGTGAAGTAGGCAAATTATTTATCTGAAAATTCTTCTTCATCTTCTTCCTTTTCTTCTTCCTTACAACTATAATTTTTCTCTTTTGGAGTATGTTTGTCTTTAGAGTTTTCTTGGATGCGATGTGTTGACTGCACTTTGTCAACTACCCCATAGCAGTACACCCCCATTTTTTCAAATGGGATTCGTCATGTTCGACGTGGTTGCGCCATTCAGATTCCATCATCCAGATTTCATCGACAGTCGACATTTTGTTATAAATGATTTAAACTCATTCTGCATGTAATGATGTAAATGATCTAAGTAAGACCGTCAATGTATGTAACAACCTAGGTAAGCCTAGTATGTTGATGATTTCTATCCTAGAAGGTTTTTTGTTTCACTAATTCACGTAAGTGATCGGCAGAGTTTTTCCCTCCAGCCTCACCCCAAAGCTAGGGTAGATTTTTTATCAGCATGCTAAGTGAGTCCTAGTGTTTTCTATCAAGTCCTTGTAAAAGCAGTTTGAGCTACTTGGTCTACTAGATCATATTTTGAGTCGCAGAATTGGGTATTTATTTGAGGGTCTATACGAATGGGTATTCCCCCTTCATGTATGTAAATGTATTATCTCATGTAAAGAGGGTTGGAAAAATAATTAAAATCCCCTCTCAGTCAATTAATTAAATTTTCTGGTCAATTAATTTAAAAAATCTTAAACCAGAAATTTAATTAATTTAGGGTCCTAAGTTAGGATTAAATCTTTAAAGGAAAAATTTGTGGGTCCTTGGAAAATGATTTTGAAAGCCCCAGGCGAAGGGAATATTGAGAATTTTAAGAAATTTTGGACTTTTGGGCCTTGGTGGTTAAGTCAAAGTCAAAATTTTGGGGTAATTAACTCAAAAATAATATTTTTGAGTTAATTAAAATTGAATTAAATGATAAATTCGTTTTTTCCCCAAATTTATAATTTCAACGCTCCTGATTAAAAGATGGTTAAATCTTTTGAACGGTTGAGATTATTTTGACAAAGATCATCCAAACTAGCCGTTAAAGATTTTGTCCTATAAATTTAGAGGTCTTTGTCATTCTTGAGTCATCCAATCTTAGGGTCGTGCACCTGTCTTGGAAGCTCTTGTAAATTTTGGAGTAATAAAACATAAAGACTTTGGGGTTAGAAATTTTGATGTTCCTTCTCAGATCTATGTGGTGAATTGTCTCTAAACTTTGCTACTTTGTTTTTGCATTTTATGGTTGATGGCCTTTATGGATTACTCTGCTACTTTGTTTTTGCATTTTATGGTTGATGGCCTTTATGGATTAATCTGCATACAGGGATCTTGTGCAGTTTTCTGGATTCATAAAATGAAATTTTGATTTTTCTAAAGGATCTCATGCTATTTTCTTAAATCTCTATCGATCTAAGTGTGCAGGGAAATTTCTTTTAAGATTGAGCATCTGGGGAAGTCTTCGGTTGGACCAGCCAACTCTCAATAAACATAAATCTGAAAAGCTCATTATTCATAAATTCAAGTCTACCTACAAAATTGGTGGTTTTGGTGGTTTTCTAGGGCTTCTCTGTGCCTCCGTAGTTTTAATTGTAATTTAGTTCGATTTTTGTTAGATTTTAATTTAAATGTCAACATAGATTTGTTGTTAGATTACATTAGTTATTTTAGTTAGGATTTAATTCGATTTTAGTTATAGTTTAGTGTTTAGTTTCAGTTGTAATTTAGTTTAATTTTATTTTAGTTTAGTTAGATTTCATTTTTTAGTTAGGTTCTAATTTTAGTTTTACAATTTGATTTTTTAGATTTAAATTAGTCTTAGCTTTAGTTTTAATTTTAATTTTTGTTAAATTAGAATTTTTATTTGGACTTTAATTTTACATTTAGTTAGTTTTAGACTTAGATTTTAATTTTTCTTTAAAATTAGTTTAATTTTTGTTTTAAGATAAAAAAATATAAAATATAAAAATTCCAAAAAAAATCCTAAAAATCTAGAAAATACAAAAACATAAAAAAATTTCAAATTTTCTATAGTCAAATGAGCCTCAAATTTTTATCTAAAGTTTGACTGTGGATCATTTTAATTTTCGAACTGGGTTATATTGGAAATATCATAATTTCGGAAATTTTTTAAGCATCTGGCATTTACCTCAATGATCGTTTCATGATAAGATTTGTTGATTGGCTCAAGTATCTTGATGAATGATCGTGACACTTTCTATTGAATATCATTGTGGTCATTTAGCAGCAGTTATACTTCCAATACTTATCTTTAATTTGATAACGGGATCTTGTTTGACTCCATAAGGCACTGGTTTTAACATAATCAATTTGTGAAATCTCGTTAATTTTATCAAGTATTTGGTGTTTTAGCTGTCTCTTAGATTTTTTCTCTTCATTTATAATAGGGTCTACCTCCCTTAGCTTGCAAGGAGACAGCTTAAATAGAGAGATTGGGGATCAGGGTGACAGCGCCCGATCTGAGTCGTTGTCGCGGTGCCTAGACAATCTGTGCGACAACATTTTTTGGCACCATTGCCGGAGATAGAGTTTTTCTGTCCTTGGTCTTAACGACATTTTCTAATCTTCAGATCTTCTTTCGCCATTCATTAGTGTCGTGAGGGGTAAATCCCCTTCATGACAAAGAAGGATCCCTACTAGCCCAGACCGGGTCTAGCAACAATCGCTCACGCTATAGTGCAGGTTCCTAATTGCAAATAAACCAACTAGCGATGAAGGCTTACCTGGAATCCAACGTTGTTGCTTGTAGAAGAGGTAGCGCTCCCGTTCCTTAGCTCTGGCAGATCACGATCCCCACGATCTCCGTGATAGGACACCTGCACACTCGAGAAACAAAACAAACACAAGCGTAAAATCTAGTAGATGCAACTATATGTCAGTCAAAAAGGACATAACTCATCTTCATAAACAATAACAAGAGTGGAACCATAACCAATAGTCGTTTATTATTAATCAATCAAAGGAAGAATACAACCATAGTTCTGACGCTGAATTCTCCTTCGGCGGGTCACCAGCAAAACACGTCTCGAAAAGCCTGTCAAGGATGGGACAAACCTCTCTCTTCGGATCTTGACGATAGTCTCCTTGCTTGGATTTGGCCTTAAGGGAATTATGGAGGCTCTTGCAGCATAAGGCTCTTGGGAATTTGGGAACTTGAAGACTAGCTTGCAATGGAGATGGGCAAGCTTTTACAGATGGAGGAAGGGGAGTTGGGATCCCTATAATCATGGGATTGGCCCTATCCTCAAGGAAGCTTCCATGAGAGGTGGAAAACCACTTCCTCTACATGGAAATCCGGAGCCAAACCTCCCAACTCAAGATAGATACCAGTTCATGAATTGGTTAGGACGAAACTTCCACCATTTATTTTTAAAAAACACTCCTTAAATTGGCTGGCGCGAGTGCGACTCTGGGACAGAGCGCCAATTGGTGCGACCTCTTTGAAGGATTTTCCCCATTGGTGTGGGTACTGAACTGTCTGCCCATGCCAATGCAAAAAGGGCCATTTTTAGGGTTTTTCACAAGGAGATGTCTTCAGGGCAATGAAAGCTCTTGTTCAGAGGGATGTCATGAAAGTGATTTCAAGCCATGTCACTGCTCACAGGTCACGGAATGAGCCCTCCAATGTGTGGGACGGGGATTGCAGGGACGGTGACAAATTACTGTGTAACAGATGCCCCCTAAAGCATGAGGCCCAAGAGAGAGAGAGAGGGGTGAAATGCTTTACAAGAACGTGTCCAACTGAAAACTCCGACGTCAGAAAACCTTCGTGGAGAAGTACAACTGATATCTCAGATACATGATATATATGTGGTATGGGCACAGCCATCCATAATAGAGTATACAATAATCCAGATCCAAGGCATGGGCGCAGCCATCCAGTGAGGATCGATAAATAGACTCAGGTATGGTCGCAGCCATCCAGTAAGTGAGTCATGTAACCAATCATAATAATCCACAAAATTGCAGCCTGGATTACAATAGACACAATCCAGGGTCTTGCGCTCCATCTCGACCCGAACACAGTACAAGTCCAAGCATGTGAATAAATGGGCTGAAGTCGAACATGCGAGAACATCGTCTGATTACCAGCCAATGATGAAAGTTGTTAACAAACGCGAGAGGTACCACCATTAATGACAATGGTCCTCAAGGTACTACAGGTACAGTCTACGGCATGTGAATCAATGAGCTGGCATCGAACACTCGTAGAATCACTCGATCGGAGGCCAATGATGAAAACCTCGCGTCGAATGCGAAGAACCTGCCATTGAGGCATGCAGGCTCCAAGGCACCAGAAGGGAGTCTCTAGATCAGCTTCCTGGATAATGAGCTGAAGTCGACAGGAAGTGACCTTGATTGAAGGTGGGGCATAATGTCTCCCACATCATCGATGCGAGACAGAGGAATATAATGTCTTTGTGAATCACGATCAGATGAGAATCAGAGTTAGGTTGTTACTTGCAGAGGTCAACTTCTCTTGAACATATAAACGGCACAATAGTGAGTTTGGCAGTATTTGACATCAAAAGATCAGAGGTCATAGTGACGAGGCAAAGAGCAGATGAGAGGTCAAAAAGGATCACCCAAACCCACGGAGGCAAGTGAAAACGAGATGAGATGTCCCCAACCCGACACGAATGCAGACAAGTGCCATGTTCAAGAGCGACATACTGCCGACACGACAATGATGCTGGTTCCATTTTTTCCCCGCCATTTCTGGCGAGTACCCCAATTATTTTTGATAACAAGCTTGAAGGGGATAGCATATGCTTGTGATATAAGTCCATCCTAGTACGTTTAACGAGCCCTAGGAAGGAGAGACTCGAGTAGCGTCATTATGACTGAATCCGATGTCATCAGGGTTTAACGAGTCTGACAAAGGAAGAACTCGGCGTCTTTTCATGTTTAGAGAGTTTGAAAAGACAGCTGAAAAGTAAACTCCAATGGTCCCTTTTTGTAAATAGTTCCTCAGATCCGAAAAAGGTGGCATTCTAAGTCACTCGATACGGGGATACTAGATACGGGATTCGATACATTTGACACTTGCACAGACCTTAACAGATACTGGGATACGATACGTTATATATTATTTTATTAAATATATATATATATATATATATATATATATATTAAAAATTAGATATTTTTGCACAAATTCATACAAAATTCATTGATTCAAACATAGATATTAGATACTCATGAGTCATACATCATCATTGATACTATAATACAAATTACAATGATACATTGATACACCATACATGATACAATCGTCAAATTTACTCAGAAAGACAAGATTGAAGATAGTAAGATACTGTAGTTTTTTCATTAAGTCATTCGTAATCAAAATGTGTTACAGAAGAACATCGCCAATGGCAAATAGAAATAGAAAATACAAAATCAACTACGAGCCTACAAGACTACAAGCCTCGAAGCCTCAATGAGTCGAGTCATCAATCCTCATAATCGACGATCACCGTCCAAATCCCGATCATCATGCTCACCACCGGCTTCTCTCCTCGCATCTCGATGCATCCACCTCCTCTATCATCTCTCGCATCCGCCCGGTGTGGAGGATGACCCCTCTAATCCATCATCAAATGTGACAAAGCTCTAGCACCGGCGCATTGAGATCCAAGTTGGCCAATGCCAACTCAACACCGCTGCCCGCACCCATATCATCGTGAAAGACATCCCACATCTTTTTCTTTCCCTTCAACCAATCCTCCCTCTCGCTCGTAGATGAGACGAAGGTTGGTGTGCACATACACCATTGTCTCTGCCCGGACTCGCTCAAGCCTCGCTTCCTCTTCACACTATACAAATTCCCATGTGCTCTAATTCCTCTCGCAACAAGAGGATGAAGTCACCCGAGAGAGGAGCCTCATGGCTAATCGTCGTAGAGGAGGGCTTGTCGCCCCATGAGTTGCCCACCAAGAATGGGGGCTTCTTAGCCCCCCTGCTCTCGAATCAAATCATAGCCACCAAATCGCCCCCGCCAGTGGGAAAAATCTACAAAGGCATCCTCCACCTCATCAAGGGATGCCCTATTATGAAAAATCCTCCTCAATGCATCTTTCCTCCCCCCGTGAGATTTCGACATCCATGTGAGGAGGGAATCATGGGAAGGTCCACCATTCAACCACTCATGGCTATAGTATTTTGGGTTCAAGGAGTGAGCTAAACAATGTAAAGGTGTGCAATTCTTGTCCCATCTCGCCGACAAGAATATCTTGTATGACTCGGTGAAGAAGGCCTCGTGTGATGTCTCATACTCCGGGCACCGACTCGTAAAATAATGGTCGTCACGTACTCAATCATGGAATCCCATCTCTCATAAACCTCTCCTAGGATGGGTTGGTCCGTATCCGCAAATTTGAGCAAGGAAATGATAGGCTCCATGATCTCGAATAATTAGATCTACCTTCTCCCACCATATATCATCCAACACTATGTCCTTCACTTTCTTTGAGGCTTCTTGATCCGTCTTTCTCCAAAAAGACCAAAACTCGAAATAACCATAGACCCAAGAGCGGTCTTGACTTCCCTCAACCTCTTCAACATGATGAATGAAGAGGCAAACCGTGTATCTCAATCTTCAACAATGATAGATTGTCAGTACTCTTGTAGATAGTGAGGGCATTTGTATGGTTTGTTACAAAGTTGCGGATATGTCGTGCATCCTCAACAAAGTGGCTCCAATCCAAAGCACATCGAAGCAATAGATTTCGAAAGTGCCAAGTTCAATGAATGGACAATGCAAGGTTTCCAAAATACTTGTGGATATTTTGCTTCCACAATCATGCCGAAAGCACCTTGCAAACAAGTGCATTCTCCGTAATGATTTGCACACAACAATCCACACCTACACTTTCAATAACTTTGAGAAATAACTCACCCATATATTGTGCATCCTTGTACTCTCCAAGTGCATCCACCGCTTTCAAGAAAACTCGCACCATTCGTGGATGACACCATGAAGTTAATGAGTGGGTGGCGTGTCGGATCTCGTCCATCCATCGTAAACAATGCTAACCCCGTATGTTGGCCATGCCGATTTAATAGGCTCAAGCATTTTGTCCACCTCTTTCTTTGCCTTTGTCAACAATGTGGTTCCGAGCTTCTCCGACCCAGGAGGCACATACCCCCGATGGAGCCCCATGACAAAGAGCTCGACACATCTCAATAAATAGAGGTGACCGTGCAACATTAAAGGATATGAAGTTCGATAGAAAAAAAAGCAATGGTGAGGTCAAGCTCTTCCCTTTTTCTCTTTTTGGAAAATCTTGTCCATTGGACCAACTACAGCTTTCTTTCTCTTTGCTAATTCTCCCCTCGCTAGAAGTCTCAAAAGGGAACTTGCCGTCGCTTTTTCCTCTAGAATGGAAGGGGGGTCATCAGCCTTGGATTTTTTTTATTTTGTCGCCACATTTGCCTCACCAATACTCGCTCTTTCTCCATTTTCTTCCTATCTCGGCGATTCAATTGTCGTACAACATTTAATGCCACAACCTCGGAATACCCAACAAATGAGCTTTCACACGGAAATATGTGCCATTGAAATGGCCATTGCAAAAATTGCATTTCCATGAACAATTTCCTCCTCCCTTTTTTGTCGCCCCTTTCTCTTGTCGCATATTTCCACAATGGGTATTTGGGGTCAACAATTTGTTTTCCCCGCACATTTGAAGCTACCGTTGCAACCCCCACTTCCAATGGATGGAATACTTGCAGCACCCCGATGAAAGAGGGACAGAGGGGCATCTCCAATGGAGACATTCTTCCCCTTTCTTTGCCCCCTCGTCTTGTTGCCTTTGATTGAGCCATGAATATTGTAAAAAAATAAACAAAAAACAACTAAATATATAAAACATATGCACATGCAAACACTAACAACAAACTAAATGCAAAAATATAGAGGGACAATGCACTTACCGGATGCTCGAATCTCTTCGAAAGAACTCCCTTTCTCCTTGCTCACACTAGCTCTCCTTCTCACTTCACAAATGAAATGGATGACAAAATAAAGAAGAAAAACCGCACTTTATAAAAAAAATAGCGCGATTTTGCTTGCCGCGGGGCCCGCCGTACTCGACTATATGGGGATACGGCGTATCCGATGGGGTACGGTCGGGATACGGCGTATCCCTTTTCGGACACGCCGTATCCCGACCGTACGCTGTACGGATACGCCGTATCCTTTGAATTGGGGCCGAATCCGGTACGGGTAGGTGTCCGACACGGGGATTCGGGGTTCGATGGCATTTTAGGAGTATCAGGTGACTTAGGTAGGTAGTATAATGGATAGGAAAAGTACTTCATGGTGCTGCTTCAACGTGGGATCAAGAGTTGTCCCTTGGTATAACAGGAAGCAGAAGTCCGTGGAACTGAGTTCAACAAAGGCTGAATATTTAATATATAGTAGCTAACATGGCGACATGCGAGCCCATTTGGCTTCGGAAGTTGCTAGTAGCCTTGTTTGGTCAGAGGGATGGGCCGACAGTGATACATTGTGACGATCAAAGTTGTATCAGATTATTTGAGAATCTGATGTTTCATGACAGGTCTAAGCATATAGATATTAGGTATCACTTCAGATGGGGTTGTGTACAACGCATAATAGTTCAACTACAATATATACCTACAAATTAGTAGGTAGCAAACATTCTGACGAACGCCTTCGGGAAGGTGAGATTCATCTTCTTTAGAGACAAGTTGGGTGTTATGCAGAACACCTTCCTTGCTAAGAGGGAGCGTTAGTTTATGTAGCTCGGATAGGTGTTCTAGTCTCAGGTGGTAACTATGAGGCTAGAAACACAAATGGATTAATTATCTCCAATACCTAGAAAAGATTTCGAAGGAAAATTGTCTTAATTAGATTTAATTAACCATTTTAATTATTTTCCTAAGTCTAACTTAGGAAAAGTGGTTAATTGATCAATATTAATTGAGACAAATCAATTTTTCTCTAGTGACTTATATAAAAGTGATTGAATGAAATCAAGATGATTTTAGCCATCAATTGTGAATAGATTGTGGCCGTTGATTGCTCAACGAGAGATTACAATAGGAGGTCGACGGGGCTTTCGGAGATCATTCAAACAAGCAGAATTGCAGTGATAGCAAGGGCACAATGATAGCGTTGAGGATACCAACAACGGGGTTTCAACATGAGAAATTGAGGAGAAATTTTTTGGAGAAATTCTTCACAGAGATTCTAGTTTTTTGAGAGAAGGAAGGAGGCCGAGTTATTCTGCAAGAGGGAGGCCGAGTTTGTTTGCAGAGGATTTTCCAGCTCGATTTGGCCAGTAGAAGTGAAGGAAAAATATTGCCGGAGCTTTGCTAGTAAGAGACAAGCAACTTATCTAATCCTTGATTTGTTGAAGAATAATAAAACCCTTATTTGCAAAATTGGATTTCCCCACAATGGGGTTTTTCCATGGACAATTGTCCGAAAATATCGGTGTCTATTATTTTATGTGTGATATTTTCTTAGTTCTTGTGATTTAATTTTGGGTGCTTGCATGATATTCTTGCTAGGGTGTCGGAGATCTCTTGATAGCTTCAATTCTACATGATGGTCACTTGGAGATGATTGCTTGCTTGGCAAACACCCTACTTAAGAGGAGGAACGTTTTGCATTTTGAAGGAAGGAATTTTGCTTGGCAAACATCCTACTTGATGGTCATTTTACATTTTGCATGGAGTCTTGGAGTTGACTTGGGTATGCCCGGGTTGCAATAGGGTTTATGCATGGGGAATGGGCCTAGTTGTATACATGGTTTAGTGGGTTTGTTGGAGTCTTTGAAGACTTGTAGGAGGAGCGTTGGACACACGTGATGGAGTACTCTTGCATTTGGAGCCCTACTTGTGGATGAAGTCACCTTGGAGCTTGACATGTGTATCCTCAGAGTGTAGAGCTCCACATGTGTGAGCCTACATGTGTTATTGTAGGTTGTTTGTAAGGACATTTGTTCACATTTATATTGTTGGCCTCCCTTACCTCACATATATATAGGAAGGAGAGAGTTCTTCACTCATTATTCATTCATTTTTGTCCATTCTTGTGTAGATACATGATCAAGAGGAGTGCACTTCTTCTGCTTTTGTACTCAATATCTCTATCTCCTGTAGTTGCTAGGGTTTTTTGATCTTCTTGGAGCATATTGAAGACTACAATTAAGATTTCATCCCTTGGAGATTTGAAGATTAGGGTTTTGAG
>JAXQQM020092492.1:0-101782 GCA_034641835.2 Pinus albicaulis
AATGAAATTCCATTGCAACCACAGGTACTCATTGAACCCTTTGAAAAATGGGCTTTAGATTTCATTGGACCTATTAATCCACCATCTAAGCAAAAGAAGTATATATTGGTTTATACTGATTATGTTACTAAATGGGTAGAAGCCAAAGCATTAGTATCTGCTACTGAAAATTCAGTTGTTCATTTTCTTTATGAGGATATTTTTACTCGCTTTGGTGTTCCAAGAGAAATTGTGACAGATCAAGGAAGCCAATTCACATCCAACTTGGTGGAGAAGTTGATGAAAGAATACAAAATCAAGCACAGAAGATCTACTCCTTACCATCCGCAAGCAAATGGTCAAATGGAGTCTACAAACAAAGTTCTTGAAAGTATCATCACCAAAACTGTTCATCTACATAGAAGAGATTGGGCAGAAAGGCTTCCTGAAGCCTTGTGGGCCTACAGAACTACATGGAGAAATACAACAGGACATTCTCCCTATGAACTTGTTTATGGGAAAAAAGTCCTGCTCCCCATTGAGTTCCAAGTCAAGACCTTCAAGATAGCAGTTCAGTTGGGGATGGACTTATCAGAAGCCCAAAAGCATAGAATGGAGCAGTTGAACGAGCTAGATGAGATAAGACAAGAGGCAATTCTAAGAACTGATCTAGTTCAATATCAAAGAGCTAAATGGCATGACAAGTACATCAAAGAAAAGAAGTTTCAAGAAGGAGATTGGGCATTGTTATTTGATTCCAAGTTTAAAGATTTTCAAGGAAAATTTCAGACTCATTGGCTTGGGCCATATGAGATTGACAAGATCTTTAGAAATGGAGCGGTAAGAATCGAGGATATTTTTACTCGCTTTGGTGTTCCAAGAGAAATTGTGACAGATCAGGGGAGCCAATTCACATCCAACTTGGTGGAGAAATTGATGGAAGAATACAAAATCAAGCACAGAAAATATACTCCTTACCATCCGCAAGCAAATGGTCAAGTGGAGTCTACAAACAAAGTTCTTGACAGTATCATCACCAAAATTGTTCATCTACATAGAAGAGATTGGGCAGAAAGGCTTCCTGAAGCCTTATGGGCCTACAGAACTACATGGAGAAATACAACAGGACATTCTCCCTATGAACTTGTTTATGGGAAAGAAGTCCTGCTCCCCATTGAGTTCCAAGTCAAGAACTTCAAGATAGCAGTTCAATTGGGGTTGGACTTATCAGAAGCCCAAAAGCATAGAATGGAGCAGTTGAATGAGCTAGATGAGATTAGACAAGAGGCAATTCTAAGAACTGATCTAGTTCAATATCAAAGAGCTAAATGGCATGACAAGTACATCAAAGAGAAGAAGTTTCAAGAAGGAGATTGGGCATTTTTATTTGATTCCAAGTTTAAAGATTTTCAAGGAAAATTTTAGACTCATTGGCTTGGGCCATATGAGATTGACAAGATCTTTAGCAATGGAGCGGTAAGAATTAAGACCATTGATGAGTTTCAAACTCCTCTTATTGTGAATGGCCACAGATTGAAAGTTTATCATAAGCCACTCTCAAAAGAGGAATTTGTCAAAATGTTTCAAGAGAATTCTGCAATCAGGCTGGTACAGAAGAATTCTTCTTCTCCACCAGCCTAGCTTTTGTTCTTTTCAGTAAAAAAAAATAAAATAAAAAAAATAAAAAAATAAAAATAAAAAATTGTATAAGCCTGAAAACCAATCACTGATTGGCAGTCTTATACAGAAAATATAGGGTGAAAATCAGGAACACCTAAAACTCTATATTTTCCAAAAAAAATCTCTCTTTCATTTCACAAAGTTTTGTGACCACCCACTCCATTCCATTCCACTTCATTCCATTTCATTTCACTTCATTTCACTCCATTCCACTTCATTTTATCCATTTCATTCCATTTCATCAATAAAATTCTTTTTCATGACCATTTCCATCTAGTCATTTGTCATCCGTTCATGTTCATTCATCCAAATAATAGTTGTGTCAGTTTCTGCAGCTGACATCTGTTTCCGCAGCTGACTTCAGTTTCCGCAGCCAGAAGCAGATTCCGCAGCTACAACTCTGTTTTCAAAAGAATGTACAGCCAGATGTTATTTCCATAATCATGAAATTAAAATGCAGGTGTGAGGACCAATTTTGAAGACATGGAGCATTCAAGATTCCAATGAAGAGAAACTAATTGAAGATCAAGGAAAAAGGCAAAGATTCCAAAGGTATGAATAAAATTTATTTCAAATAGCATTGAAAACACATTTTTATATAGTTATGAACCATAAGCTCCATCCATTATGTGCAATTATTATAATGATAATTCCGTAACCCTTTCACGATCTCCATATTATCCTCTCGCAGTCATTCTCAAACGGTTCCATAATTAAACCCCCGATCTTCACTCATGCTCCAATATTCCACCGGTGACAATAAGACGTAGTTGATTTGACCACGGACTCTTATAGCCACATAAATCCATAGCCGTTGTTGAAACGTGCTCACATTTATTTCGCAGCCACCAAATTTCAAAACACTGCCGGATGTGTTATACTCTGTTAATCTCTCAGTCATATCTCTGTTGTGCTCACGAAACCCCTTTCTGTTCTGTCTCACTCCATTTCGTTCTCTATTACGCTATAGTCTGTATACCCACTCTCTGATATCTACCCACAGTCATTGTGCTCATTCCCGTGTATTCAGCCGTTCTACTTCCATTCAACCCTCCTCCACGCAGGCAAGTCTTTGAAGAGCAGAAAGAAGAATGGGTAAATTGCTAAGAGCAGAACCGGAAGGACCTAAGTTCATGGAGGGATATTCACAAGTAAGGGATATATTGAAGAAAGCAAAGTGGCTGCGGTTTATCCAAAAGTTCAGAGGTTATCATAAAGAAGTGACAAAAGCATTTGCAAGGTCGTTCAATGGCCTAGAAGTGGAAATTGGAGACCTTAAGTTTGCAGTGAACGAAGCATCTATAGCATCTGCCACGGAACTTCTTCAAGAGGGTGAGCATTGGTTTAAGAATAAAAGCATTAGTGATGAAGCCTGGAGAACAATCTTACGAAACCAAGGTATGGACATAACTATTTTTAAAAGAGGAATTCATGTTCATGCATTGAAAGAGGAATGGGCTACTTTGTTGCTAGTTGTTCAAAAATTCATTACCTGTGAAGGCCATTTTGGGTCCATGTATATGTACCATACCAGATTGCTGATGAATTTTCTAGATAATCAAACTCTCAATCTCCCATATTTTCTATTAAATAGTTTGAAGAAGATGTATGTGACTGTTCAGAAACATTTAGGAGATGTAGAACCACATCTATATCACCACGGTCTTGTAAAAATTTTGATTGAAAAAGAGTTAAAGGAGAAGAAAGACACATGGGAACAATTTCTGATTAGAAATTTCTTTGAGGAACCTCAGGAAATTCCTAATGGTAGCACAACAAGAAGGAGTAGGAGAAAAAGAATAAATGATGAAACTCAAATTACTCCTACTCAAGAAATTCCTGAAAGTAGCACATCAAAAAGGAGTAGGAGAAAAAGAACAAATGATGAAATTCAAAATACTCCTATTACTACAATTGAAAGGACTGATAGGGAAGAGAGACTGTCAAAGAGGAAGAAGAAAGAAGCTAAGGGTAAAAATCCAATAACACCAAAAGAGAGAAAAAGTATTGAAGCTATACATCAAACCCCTTCTTCCGAAGAAGATCATCAAGTGTTATCTGAAAGACTGATTCACCTTCAAGCACAGTCATCTATGGCTAAGAAGAAAGAGAAAGGAAAACAAAAGCAAAAAGATAGTGGACCACAGCTTGTGAGAAGAAGCAACAGACTTAAGGGGAAATTGAGGAAAACGCAAATAAAAGGACCTCATTTCATCAACTTGGGAGAAGAAACATCTGAACAATCCCCAGCTGACCATAGTCTATCTCACTCTCAGTTAGTTAGTGAACCTGGTTCATTTCATTCTCAGTCAGAAATTGAACATAGTCCATCCCATTCACAGCCAGATGTTGATGTGAGCCCTTCTCAGCCAGATTTTGAGGACAACTCTCCTTCACGGCATTTTGGGGATAGCCCAATAAAAATGACACCTGAAATAGACCCCAAGCAACAAGAAGTATATGATTATATAGAATCTTTGGAAAAAGCAACTACAGGTCCCAGTACTTCGTCCATTCAGCCTCACACAGTACAGGATGATTTAGTCCAATCACTGAAACAGGAAGTCTTTGAGCTAGAGCTTTTAAATAGACACATCAAAAATGAAAATGAGACATTGAAGGAACAAAGTAAATTGGACAAAATCATTCATGATAATATCATGCTACATTTGGGAATATGGCAGAAGAAGAACAAGAAATTGAAAAGGAAATGCCAGAAGTTAAGCAGAGCACTGGTTAATATCAAATTTAGGTGCTTAATGAAGAAGCCCGAATGTTGGCAACACCAAGGAAGAAGAGGAGAGGGCTGGATGTACTGGCTGAAGTGTCAAGGCACATGAACTGAAGAAGGATTATCAAAATTTTGGTTGCATGAGGACATGCAACACCTTCACAGTGGGGGTATGTTGAGTCTCAAATCTGCATCTTTTCCATACACTTTTCTATACCTTTTTCATCCACCTGAACCTTCCAGGTTGTCAATATCATTGTATATTAATTGCAAAAGATCATCTAACATGGTTTTTAATTATATTTTTGTGTATGCTGTTTGATTTAGATTTTGTTCATTTAGCTGCGGAATCTTGCCACTTTCCGCAGCTGCTGCAATTTTCCGCAGCCATTTTGTGAAACTCTATGTTACATGTGTCTTCAGGAGAAACGAGCCACATGGGCAAGTCTGAAATGATGTGGACATGGATCGTGTCCTATTGGCTTGAGCAAATCCGTCTAAAGAGGTCGCGGTCAAAGGTGTCCAAATGGAAGTCAACCGTAGAGTCCCACGGTGACAGGACTCTGTTTCGTGTCACGTGAAAGTTCATATGGCCGTTTCTGAATTGCGGAGGACAAATCAACATCTATACATGGCTCCATAGCCGAATTCAAACATCCACTCCTCATAGATTTACTTTTCAATACGGCCATGATCCTAGATCTGTGGACGTAATGGTCTACGTGTTCTCCATCAGCATAAACTTTAGGAATCAGTTATGTTTCTTTTGTTATAAATAACGTGTTTGCATACGCATATGAGATTAGTCTGTGTTAGTTTTTATTAGTCTGCTCTGTAAAGTAATTACGCTGCACTTGTGCCGTAACATCACCTTTCTGTTATGACTGCATTTTAATATAAGAAGACTCTGTTTCCAAACGTAATTCGTATTTGAAGATTGTTGCCAAGGCTGGTGTAGAGGGCCCCTGCACTTGCCAAGGTTTTGTGCATTATTGTATAGTTCTTGTTTTATTTCTTTAAAGCTCATTGTGCCATAATCCATTCACATGTTTATACATTGCATTTTTCATGGTATATATGCTTCATTTCTGTTTATAATCTTTCATACTTTCCATTTTACTTCTGTCTTTCATGTTTTATGTTATTAATCACTGATCAGTGTTCTTGTTTCAGGTTATACATAGGCAGCCCGGGCATTTGCATAACTTTTTGACTAATGACATGGAATTAACATTATTCTGCTGCTAATTTGCTTTTCTTAGTTTATGTTTAATTTCAGTACTGCTTTGTTCATTTCAGTTTTGCTCATTTGCTTCAGTAGTTAAATTTAGATATATTAAACTGCTCATAACATCTTCAGTTGCCTCCGAAAGCCACAGCTGGACTGATGGTGAGGGATTGAATTATGAATGTGTGGTTTGATATTAGTTTACTTTCTGCAAGTTAGATATTAGGTTACTCAAGTTGTTTATGGTTACCTCCGAAAATCATAGTTGGACTAATGATGAGGGATCAGAAGATAAGTTGATGTAATTTGATTTAGATTTACTTTGTTGCAAATTTTGGATTTCTTTCAGCATAATTTATTTTGTGTTTAGACAGCAGCAAGGATAGTTTGGTTTTCATGCTCAATAGTTCACTGTTTTGATTCATTAGACTAGCAGCACATTTTCATTTCAGCAGCGCATTTTCATTTCCTTTCAAGTTTTGTCATTGTATGTTTCAAATTCCTTTTTAAGTTTTAAAGTTGGTAAATCATTATAGAGGATATCATTTCCTTGAACAATCATAACCATACTTGTTTTTATTTTATAATTTCCATCTTACATTAGAAAACCAAAAACGACAAAAAGTTAAGAAATAGGTTATCTTGCACATATAGTGCGCCGCACTTCATCAGCTTACGAATCCCGGATTGACAAATTAAATGCAGCAATTTAGGACACACTAAATTGAAAAAATAGGGGGACTAAGGAGTACGGGCTACCTTGGATTGCTACCCCCACAGTAACCTTGCACCATCAGATCTGGGAGAGATCGACGGTGAAGATTTAATTGAGAGATCAGAGTTTAAAAGATGGTGGATGAGGGGTCAGCGGAATAGCGAAGAAGCGATAGAGCGTTGACCGTTAGATTAAACGAGATCAACGGTCGAGATCATTCAGAAGAAAGTAAATAGGAGGAAATGATCGAGGGCGGGATTAAATGTGCGATGCAACGACATCCGTTGGATTAGAGAGATCAACGGTCTGGATCAAATCGGTGGAGATGGGATGAGAACGGAATTTGGGAATGGGAAATGGGAAGTTGCGAAGTGCGATTTAGCGAGAGCCATCCGATCTAAAAAGGAAGATCGACAGTCAGGATTTTATCGGCGGGGAAAACCATCGGCGGAAGGAAAAGGGGAATGCGCTGATGCGATGGAGCGATAGTCATCGGATTTGGGGGTATGGATGGCTCAAATCTAATCGGTGGATCGGCCATCTAAAGAAAAAGGGAAAAGGGAAGCGGAACTTAGAAAGTGCGATGCACCGATCGTCGATGGGCTTAACGCTCGGTCGCAATGCGGGTCATATGGAGGAAAAGGGGTTAGGGCCTAAGCCGAAAAGCGCTTAAGGCCTTATATGTAAAAATGAAGTTTTTAGGCTGAAAATGGAGGTTTTTGAAGGGTTTTTGGAGGTTTCGATAGGATAAAAAAGGGGTTTTTAACCAAAATAAAGGGATTTCATCGGGTTTAAAGGGGATTTTGAAGGAAAAAAAGGATAAATGAGGGGAAAAAATGAGTGATATGAAGGGATTGTGAAGATAAAATGGAGGAATGAAATGATGGATATGAGGCTTTGAAAAAAAAATTATCTTTGGAAACAACAAGATTTTGAGGTGAAAACATCAGTGAAGGTAGGTTTCTTTGGACAGAGAGAACAAGCAGGCTTCAAGAACAAACCTGTTAACTTGAAATTGTTTCTTAAAGGCTGCCAACAGATTCTAGCCATCATTAGGTGTAACAAAAATTACAGATGGCTAATAGTGTCTCCACTTGGGGAGGACAGCTTGCCCTTTAGGTGTCCAAAACCTCATTTTATCAATCTCCGACTTTTAGTAGACCAGTGCCTTATCCATTGGGCAGAATTTCTTTGTTCTCTTGCTGATTTTCTTTGCATTTTGACAATTATTCAATGACCTGCAGCATGAAAACTCTTTAAGATAACACCTCTACCTACCCAAAACTACTTGTCCTAGCATTTTTTCTTCTCTTGAGTGCACTTGGACTGGCATCTCTTTTATATATTATTTTTGAAAAAAAAGAAGATAAAACTATCTAATGCTACCCTTATTTCTTCCAAGAGTCCAGATTAAACAGTTGGACTCTAAAGCTTCTCTACCTAATCTACTATCTGTCAAGATTAAGCTGTTTGATAGATCTGCATTCTCTATATTCTAAAACAGAAATTTAAACACAGTCAAATCAGGATTAGACTGTTTGATTTTCTATGGTGTATATGGCTGTATGTACAAGCTGCACATAGACTTTATTAGCAGAAAATTAAAACAAAACTGTGAAGGCTTAAGATCTGAAAATAGTAAGCATCCTTCCCTTCTTTTTCAGCTCTGATTTTGATCCTTTTGAGCTGTCCTCTTCTTCTTTACTTGGTTCAAGTTTTTAGCATGTTAGAACCACTTGTCTTTGTATCTTTGGCTCAGGTTTTGATCTGATTAGAGCCATTCTTTTTGTGCTTCCTTGGATTAGGTTTTGAGCTTATTTGAACCATTCTTTCTTCTATCCTAATCTATTCTACTGATAAGCCAAGATTAAATAGTTTGGAAAATCTTCTTCACTAACCTATTAGCAGTAAATTGAAATCTATCTAGTCATGATTAAGCTGTATGACTAAATAGCAGTTTTTTCTTTTGGTAGTGGCATTTAATCTTGCACACTTTCAGATTTTTCTCTTTTTTGGTATGGGGCTGTACCTTTCTTCTTTTATATCTTCCCTCTTTTCTCTTTTTCTATTTTTTTTGTATTTTTTCAAATTTTTTTTTCAAAGCAAAAACAAAAACTAATTAAATGCTCAAAGGCTGAGCTTTATTTCATTCCTATCTAACCTAATCTAACTCTGAAATATTTACATGTTTAGCTGACCAATTCTCTTTTCCAATACATCCAGTCAATCAGATGGTTCCATGATTGGTCTTTTCTCATCTCTTTGAGCATGCTAGATAAACAAAAGGACCACTCCCATCTCCCTTGTTCTTTAGCAGGAATGCTAAAAAATATTCTTGCTTTTGGTAAAACACTGCTCCTAACAACTTTTACTCCTTCTTCAAATGTCTTGAAGAAATCAGCAAAGGGGTCTTGAAATAATACTTGGTTGTGAGTATTTGAAAGATAGTTTTCAACTAGGATTAATTTTTCCTCCACTGGATCAAGATAAAGGTTATTTTGTGAAAGACAATATTCCTCATCTTCATTATTATCCGAACTGGAGGACTCATCATATATTGTAGTATTGTCCTCTTGTAGTCCTGGTATGCTCTGATTCAGTGGACTGTACTCTGTGAAGAGATCATCATATTCTTGAGCAGGGGTATCTTTTATTACCTCAACCTTTTCAGGAGAAGGCTACTTATCTTCATCCTGCTCAAGAAATTCCTCTTTCTTCTCAACCTCATCATCACAACTGATAGATTTCTGACTGCCAATTATGTGAAAGCTATTTCTGATGGATTGAATTGTCTGATTACTGATTTCAAGCAGAGGATAATGAAATTCATGACACCAATCAACTGCTGGTTTCCCTGCATGATTAGTTTCTTCTTGAAGCTCATCATCATCATTAGACTAATCAAAGATTGCAAAATCATTAGCATAAACAATCTCACCAATCAAACATATTGGGTTATTAGTTTGTTTTTCTTTAAGTTGTTCTACAAGTTTATTTCTGGTTCAAGACAACAAGGTTCAGTAGGTAGATGAGCAGAAGTGTTTTGTTCAAATGAAGTTTTGAGGGCTAGCTGTTTGTTTAATATTTGATCAATTTCTTCTTCTGTCAAAAGAGGAGGAATTTTTATTTTTCTTTGGACAGAAGTACAACAATCCTCTTTCTCTTGTGTTGACTGAATTTGAGGCTAGATATCTTCTTGAGCCTCTCCTCGGGAATCTTTACTTGTGCTTGCAGGGAAACTTTGAGGATTTTCTTCTTTTTCTTGATCCTTTTCGCTCTCAAAAAACTCTTCTTGATCTTTGTGATGGTCAATTTGAACATGGGATTCATGAGTTGTTTCTAATAGATTGTTAGGATGCCATTCTTCTTTAATAATCTGAAATGAGTTATAACATAAATGCAGAGACTCTAGTTGTGTTGTCTCTTCTCTTATTTCAAATTTTGTGAGTTCAAGATGGCTTATTGTTTCTGCAGGGCACTATTCCTTGTTTATGTTTGCAGATTGGTCGTAAAGTCCTCTTAACAACACAATACAAGATAAAGGTAGGGTATCAGGACTTTCTTGACAACCTTCTTCATTGTTTTCTCTGTGATCTTGTTCATCATACATATTTTGCTTGTTGTATATGTCTTGTAGTGGTTGAGTTTGTGTTTGATTAGGAGAAAACATGGGTTGTTCTAGATAATAAATATATGTATCAACCTCATGCCTATCCAATCTTTTATCAAGTATGTACATCATTTTTTCCATTATGTCCAATAATGTATCTAGTTTAGCTTCTCTGTCTATACCTGATTCCATGTTTTTAAAAAGAGGTCACTGTATCTTTTCAACCAGTTCAGAGTCTTCTTCCAGTGGAGTCATTAGGTCTTTTGGAGATTGTGGAGTTTCCAGGTGGAAGATTTGAACTTTTCTATCCACCAACAATATGATTGGATTTGCTAAATGCATTCCCAAGGGAGTCTACAAGGACTAGTGAAGTAATAGGCCTACTGGAGGCCAGTGGAGTCGCCAGGTGGAAATTTTTAGCTCTTTTGGAGGTAAAATATTCTATGGTCCACCACCAATGTTTATTATCAAGCCAATCTGAAATATTTTTTGGGTTTTCTGAGTTTCTATGGTTGTTTGAAAGACTAATGAGTCTATAAGAGATTTCTAGGCAGCTATGAACTCAAAGTTCCCAACGTAATCACCAAAATGTTGGGGCCCTGTGATTTGGCTGATTGGAAAACCAAATGACAAGGCAACATCCAAACCAAGCTTTAGAGCTCTAGGATCTAGCCCTCCTAGTCTTAGAGAGGGATCTCTCAATATGTTTGCAAGGATATAGATTTATGCTTTTAAGAGGTTGTTTTTAGACTAGTTATGAAGTGAAAATTTGTTTGTTTGTTGGTTGGACAGAGATGATCTAGGAAGCATAGATAGAGTGTGGAAATCTACAAGCCATTGGGCAATGGAGTCATGTGGAAGTCTAAACAGTTCCGGTTGATGAATTTGGGGAACCAAAGGGCAAATCTAACTTAGTCAATGGATCTGTGGGATCATATAGGTGGGATGAGATGAACATCAAGGATTTGGAAGGAAAATTAGAGCTTTAAGGTTTTTTTAAGACTCCTTAATTATGTATACCTTTCAACAAAGGGTCTTGCAACACTATCTAAACATAAAGAAATATTTAATAGCCAAGGATAACCATGAATCCTACCAACATACTTTATGGAGATAACATAAACAAGACAAACATTCAAGTAAGACAAAGAAGGAGAGGAACACTCTGTTTCTTCTAATTGTTTCACTTAAAGGAGTTATAAAACATATAAGAAACACAACTAATTGAATTCATGAAAGGGGGAACACCCAGGCATCCAAGACCGCAATTATAAAGACCTTCAAATACAACTATCTCGGCAAGAAATAGAGGGTAATATCATAATAAATCCTCTCTACCAAGCTACAGACAATAGCGTTGGAAGGATGTTTTCAAAAAATTATAGCTTTCAAGAGGCAGTAAGCAGACAAGGTAAACCATAATTCAACCTTGACAACAACTATTTGAACTATTATGAAATAAACAAACTTAAGGGTTTTAAAAGTAGTTAAAATAATAAATAAAACCTTTCAGCAGATGAAAACATAAAGGCAGTGAAGAGTAAACATGCCTAAGGTGCTTCTAGGAGACATTTCTTAGCCTAAGCTTTTTACTCTACTGTAAGAAAAGCATAATGGAACAAAGCTAAAAACATGAAAAAACATTAACGAATAGAGAGTGCTTCACCAAAACCAAGCTCAGGGATCCAATGATCTAGCCTCCTTCATCAATAGAAAAGTAAAGACATCCACACTTCTTCAAACATCAATCCTTCTTCAAAACAGTAGTCTATGTATTACTTCAGAATTCATCAAATGCCAACCTTATAATGAGAGTTCGAATAGGATTTATAGGTGAATGGGGAGGAGAGGTGAAAAAGATGGTCTTAATGGTGAATTAAAACAGAGGAGAAATTCATTTGAATGCCCATTCTGTGTCATAAATATTACATTAATTTCTTGTTGTCTTTGAGGCATATCTAGCAGGCTATAATAACTCCAACGTGTGTTCTTTGGGAGATGTCTTCTAACTGTATTATTTTCATTTTAGGCTTCTAGGAAGAGTTAATTGAAAGAGTGGGCTTTGAGGCTTTCCCATAATTTCACAATAACTACTCTGTCAGTTGAAAATTCCATGTTTGTAGAAACTTCTAGTTTTGTCCTTGGTAGGTAAAAATGTTGATCATGGTGGCGGTCGGATGTCCTGACTGAATTAACTTCTTCGCTCTGACATGCACGGGGCCTTCTGTCTTGTGATTTGTCCTTTTTCTGAATGATTTGACTTTAATTCCTTTATCTCAATACTATGCTTTATCTTTAATCTTTACGGGTTAAGCTCTTGGTCTTCGGGCTTTATGCTTTAACCCTTTATCTTTATTCTTCACCGATCTTTCCTTCTGTTCTGTGTGTAGGTGTTCTTGGCGTGCTGGAAGGTTTTTATTGATTTTAACAGTGTTCATGAGGCACGGATAAATCACATGAAGCCATGGTAAATCCCTTTTTTCATTTTACGATCCCAGGATCGTCATCCTGCGGTCCTTTGCCACTGATATTTGACTGTGGGAGGCCTGTGTATTAATCCACCATTAAAACCTGAAAAAAAAACCAAAATATTAAATAAACCCTATGGGCTGGGGTTTTAACTGCTTCAGAGGCTCGGGAGAGGAGGAGGAGAATTTACAGAGAAATGAAGAATGCAGTGGAGGTGGAAAAACCCATGGCGGAAGGCAGAACCAGGGTTTAATTGAATTATGGCGTGAAGTGGAGAAAGTGGTTTTTGGAATACCAGAGGTGGTATTCGTGTGGGATAAGAGTGGTAAGTAGTTTTTTGTGAAACATACGCGATACGGTTCTCTGGACGACGCGTGTCCAAGCGAAAACCGCCTATTTTGCGTTGAAACTGCACGATCAATTTCATTGGTGAAATGGGCACGAAATTAGTTTCAGACCATCCAATCTAGGCAATCCAGATCAACGGATGTAGATGAGCATGAGGGGAGATAAGATGAGCAAAGGAAACATATGGTGGGGCCGGCGACGACGTCAGCTTTTTTGTCGCAAATCGGGGAGGCTTGAGGTTGGGTAAAACAATGTGTACCATTGGATTTATAGTGATAAAGGGTTAAAATCACTGTGGGGTGATTATATAAAGGGAAAGAGGCAGAAGTGGGAGTGGATTTAATGGCCATCGGATCATGAGGAAAATCTACAGCTGAGATCAAATGTGGGGGGATGGAGGGTACGGAAAGATCTCATCGGCGGGTGCCTCCGTAGTGGATGCGAGAATGCTGGCCATTAGATCAGGAAATGATCAACGGTGGAGATATAACTGTGGGGGGACTGGGGAGTATGGGCTACCTTGGACTGGTGCCCTCGCAGTAACCCTATGCCATTGGATCTGGGAGAGCTCAACAACGGAGATTTAAACGGGGGATCAAAGTTTAAAAGATGGTGGATGAGGGGTCAAGGGAATGGCGAAGAAGTGATATAGCACTGATCGTTATATTAAATGAGATCAACGGTCGAGATCATTCAGAAGAAAGTGAATAGGAGGAAATGATCGAGGGTGGGATTAAACGGGCGATGCAATGACAGCTTTTGGATTAGAGAGATCAACGGTCTAGATCAAATCGGTGGAGATGGGATGAGAAAGGAATTTGGGAATGGGAAATGGGAAGTTGCGAAGTGCGATTTAGCGAGAGCCGTCCAATTTGAAAAGCAAGATCGACGGTCGAGATTTTATCGGCGGGGAAAATCATCGACGGAAGGGAAAGGGGAACGCACCGATGCGATGGACTGATAGCCGTCAGATCTAGGGGTATGGACGGCTCAGATCTAATCGGTGAATCGGCCATTGAAAGAAAAAGGGAAAAGGGAAGCGGAACTTAGAAAGTGTGATGCGCCAATCACTGATGGGATTAGCGCTCAGTCACAGTGCGGGTCATATGGAGGAAAAGGGGTTAGGGCCTAAGCCAAAAAGCGCTTAAGGCCTTATATGTAAAAATGTAGTTTTTAGGCTAAAAATGGAGGTTTTTGAAGGGTTTTTGGAGGTTTCAATAGGATAAAAAACGGGTTTTAAACCAGAATAAAGGGATTTCATCGGGTTTAAAGGGGATTTTGAAGGAAACAAAGGATAAATGAGGGGAAAAAATGAGTGATATGAAGGGATTGTGAAGATAAAATAGAGGAATGAAATGATGGAGATGAGGCTTTGAAAAACAATTTTCTCTTTGGGAACAACAGGATTTTGAGGTGAAAACATCAGTGAAGGTAGGTTTCTTTGGACAGAGAGAATAACCAGGCTTCAAGAACTAACATGTTAACTTGAAATTGTTTCTTGAAGGCTGCCAACAGATTCTAGCCATCATTAGGTGTAACAGAAATTAGAGATGGATAACATGTGGAGCATTAATGGTGGTGAATATATCTCGAATGAATTCAAAGACTTCTGTAGAAAAGAATGAATTCGAAGAGAACTCATAGTGCCTCATAACCAAAAACAAAATGGGGTCATGGAGAGGAAGAAAAAAACGATCGTGGGTGTTTCACGAGCTATGCTACATGTTCAGGGCCTACCAATGCACATGTGGGTGGAAGCATGGAACACTGTATTTTATGTGAAAAACCATTGTCCTCTTAGATTACTTGGCATGAGTACACCTGAATAAGATTTCACGGGTAAGAAACCGGATGTTTCTCACTTTAAGATTTTTGGCTCATATGTTTATGTGCATGTGACCAAGAACGCCAAGAAGATGCTAGAGCCGACCGTTGAAGTTGGAATATTTGTGGGGTACACAGAAACACCCCATAATTATCATGTGTATTTTCCAAACAGTCAAACGAATATGGTGCGACGGGATATAAAATTCAATGAGGAGAAAGCCTTGAAGTTGTCGCTTGAGAGGGAGCTAGACTTGCATGCAAAGGAGGAACTGCTTGTTCCCAAAGATGAGTCTCTAGATGTGGATCAACCACATGAGGAGGTTCATGGAGTGGAGGAGTCCACTCACGCAAAGCCAAACATTAGAACTGGCAGAAGGCATACCACAGAAGCTAAGAGGCTAAAGCTTGATGCGGCACAGAATGTAGGAGTCCCTACTTCATAGCATAGACAGAGACAGTCTCCTGACCGATTCACTAGATACATGGCTCTCATGAGCAAATGTATTGTGACTAAGCCATCTTCCTTTCAAGAAGCAGTGCAGGAGCCCACATGGGTAGATGCAATGGTGGAGGAGTATGACTCCATTTTCATAAACAGTGCTTGGGAAATTGTTCCAAGGCTGGTTCATAAATCAATGGTAGGTTCAATATGGATCTAGAAGGTAAAGAAAGCTATTGATGGGAGTGTTGAGAAGTCTAAGGCAAGATTTGTGGCTCGGGGATTGATTATGAAGAAACCTTTGCACCTGTCACACGACATTCTTCCATAAGGACCATCTTTGCTCTCTCAGCGCAAATGGGTTTGCACATTCATCAGATGGATGTGAAGACTATGTTCCTTAATGGGATCATTGAGGAATAAGTGTACATTGAGCATCCTGAAGGATCTTAGATCTTCAGCAGCGATTCACATGTGTGCAGACTCAAAAGACCGTTATATGGGCTGAAGCAAGCACCCTGTTGTTGGTACACTCAGTTCGACAACTATGTCACTGGACTTGGCTTCACCAAGAGTGAGTCGAATGCAAGCCTATACCAAATTGTGGTGGAGGGTAAGATTTTAATAATTTTTCTTTATGTTTATGATTTAATACTGACTGGTGATGAGCAGCTGATACACTCATGCAAGGAGGAACTTGCAAAGGAGTTTGAGATGAAGGATATGGGCTCCTTCACTATTTCCTTGGATTCGAAATATGGCAGCGAGAAGGTGAACTGTTTGTGTCTCAAGGAAATTATGCAAGGGAGATACTCGGTAAGTTTCAAATGGAGGGATGCAAACCCATGGATACTCCTCCTCCAGAAAATTTGAGGAAAGAGGATGCTACATCTAGAGAGGTAGTGGATGCTACTGTCTATCGATAGTTTGTGGGTTCGCTCATGTATTTAGTTAATAAAAGACCAAACATATGCTATGTGGTGAACTAGCTTAGTCAAGCGATGGTTAATCCTACGAAGCTCCTTTGGAAGGCAGGCAAGAATGTCATGAGAAATCTCAGGGGCACATCTGAGTATGCCTTATGGTACAGACAAACGGATGGAGTGAAGTTGCATGGCTTCATGGATGTAGATTGGGAAGGTAGCCCAATGGAAAGAAAGAGCACATCAAGAGGTGTTTTGAGTATCAGATCTACAGTTGTTTCTTGTTACAATAGGAAACAAAGATCTGTGGCACTCAGTTTAGCAGAAGCGAAATACATGGCAGCAAGTCAAGCTGCATGTGAGGATATCTAGATGAGGAAGATCCTGGTCAGTTTTTTCAGTTCTCATTTAGATCCTACAGTGATTCATTGTGATTAGCATAGTTGCATTAAACTCTCAATTAATCACGTGTTTCATGATAGATATAAGCATATAGATATCTGGTATCATCATATCAGAGATTCTGTGCAGCGGAACGTCATGTTGCTTCAGTACATTCCTATGGAAGATCAGGATGCAGATATTGTAGAAATTTGAATAATTGATATATTGTTCACCGAGATTCTCCTGATCACACACTATTTTAGCTTCATGCATAATATAGAATCTCTTCTACCATTGATCATCACATGCCGAAATAAAATCAATTGCATGCATACATTAAAACCACAAACAATCACACATATGAACACAGTATTTAATGGGAAAGCTTAAAGCTGAAAACCCCAACTATCTGTATATTATACATCCATGGAGATCATGTAACAATCATAGTACAAAACTCCTCACAAGCTCTCAGCACTACCTCCAATTGCTACACACTATCAAGCTAGATCTAGCAAAACACATGCTCCAATATTTTGCCACTTGATAGCCAGCCTCTATTGCGTTTTTTTTTGCTATGGGATGGCTTCATTAAATAGATAACCACCTGGACTAAACTGCACAATCCTCATGGGCTTACTCCACCTATCTGTGTGTTGCAAATAGCAACAATATAGTCACAACTGATAGTTAACCTGCTCTTTCACCTATTCCTGCACTGGTCTCCACTGAAACTATCCATGCAATGAAGTTAACTGATGTATTCTTTAGTTGATTAATGAGTATATAATTAGTGAATTAATTAATAATTAATTCACACCACTCTCACTAATTGTATCAATCAGTTAAACTGAATACAAATAGCTCAACTATGTTTAGATTAGTTAAACTGAATACAACTCCACTAACTTCCTCAATCAACTCCACCAAACTCTGTCACATGAGTTCTAACTGAAGTCTTCATGCAATAGCTCCACTAAACCCTTAGGAATTGCATAATTCCTTCTGTCAGCTGCATGTGCCACTTCTAGGCATCAAACTGAAGTGCTCCAAGAGAATAAGATAATTTTTAGAGTCTAAATATTATTAAGAGCTAATAATATTTGACATATCTATTTTTAGACTGGCAATCTAAAAATAGATTCCGCCCAATATGTCTAAAAATAGAAGTCCATCTATTTTCCAACTTGACCAACCATCCACAAATAGCATCCTGCAACTCATAGAATATGATCGACATGTCTAAAAATAGACTTTGCGCCAAAAATAGCCTGCGGGCCCACTTAGTGAAGGCGACTTCTTTCCACTAAGCTCATCATCTTGTTGCAATCTCAAAACTCCCTCTCAACAAGATAAGGATTATCTGCCACCCCTATCCTGCCTCTGTGGTATTCGAATTTTCTTCTGGTGAGCGCCTTCGTCAAGATATCAGCATCCTGATCCTCCGTGGGAATGTATGAAAGTAACATGATCTTCCGCTGCACACAATCTCTGATATGATGATACCGGATGTCAATGTGTTTAGATCTGTCATGAAATACTGGATTAACCGAGAGTTTGATGCAACTCTAATTATCACAATAAATCACAGTAGGCTCTAAGTGTGAACCGAACAACCCGACCAGGATCTTCCTCATCCATATAGCCTTGCATGCAGCCAAACTCGTTGCCATATACTCGGCCTCTGCTGAACTGAGTGCCACGGATCTCTGCTTCCTGCTGTACCAAGAAACTGCTGTCGACCCGATACTGAAAATCCCTCCAGATGTGCTCTTTCTGTCCATTGGGCTCCCTGCCCAATCTGCATCCATGAAGCCACATAGCTTCACCTCATCCGACTGTCTGTACCACAATCCATATCCCGATGTGCCTCTGAGATAATGCAATACATGCTTGCTTGCCTTCCAGAAGAGCTTGGTAGGCTTAACCATATCTTGTGAAAGCTGGTTAACTGCATAGCATATATCAGGTCGTGTATTGACCAGATACATAAGCGACCCCACCAACTGTCGATAAACAGTGGCATCCAATACCTCCGCTGAAGTAGCATCCTCCTTCCTCCATCCACTAGGAAGAGGAGTATCAGCAAGCTTGCAGCCATGCATGTTGAACTTCTCTAGTATATCCTGGGCATACTTACCCTGAGAAACAAACAGTCCATCACTGTGTTGCCAAATTTCCAATCCCAGGAAATAATGAAGGAGGCCCAAGTCCTTCATCTTAAACTCTTTTGCAAGATCCTCCTTGCATGAGAGTATCAACAACTCATCACTTGTCAAAATCAAATCATCTACATAAAGTACAATGATCAGCAACTTACCCTCCACCACAATCTGGTATAGGTTAGGATCCGCCTCACTCTTAGAGAATCCAAGTCCGGTGAAATAATTGTCTATCCATGTGTACCAAGCACGAGGTGCTTGTTTCAACCCATACAGCGCTCTCTTGAGCCTGCACACATGCAACTCGCTGTTGAAGATCTCGAAACCTTCGGGCTGCTCTATGTGCACCTCCTCCTCAATGACTCCATTGAGGAACGCAGTCTTCACATCCATCTGATGAATGTGCCACCCCATCTGCACTGAGAGAGAAAGAATCGTCTGTATGGAAGAATACCTTGCGACAGGTGCAAAGGTCTCCTCATAATCGATCCCCTCTATCTGTGAAAAGCCTTGAGCAACAAATCTTGCCTTGTACTTCTCCACACTCCGTCGAGTGCACCTTTAATGACGGATCTCATCACTTCCCAACGATTTCCCTTCGGCCTTGGATAGTCCATGCTTTTCTGGTAATCGAATCATACTCTTCCCTTGTGTTCTGCCCGCCTGGGTCCTCCACAGCTTCCTTGAAAGAGGATGGCTCTATCACGATACACTTTCTCATCAGAGCCATGTATCCAATATATCAGTCAGGTGACTGTCTCTGTATGCGTTGTGATGTAGGTGCTCCTACATTCTGCGCTGCATCAAGATTCAGTCGCTCAGCTTCTGTAGTGCGCTTCCGCCCTCTGATGGTTGGCGTTGCCTGAGTGGTCTCTTCCACTCCATGAACCTCCTCTTGTGGCTGATCCACATCCTGAGACTCATCCTTAGGAACTAATAGCTCCTCATCTGCATGCAAGTGTAGCTCCCTCTCAAGCAAACACTTCATGTCTTTCTCCTCATGAAATTTTATATCCCATCGCACAACAGTCTTGCGACTGTCTGGAAAATACACACGATAGTTGTGGGGCATATCAGTGTACCCCAAAAATATCCCAACCTCCGAAGTTGGCTCCAGCTTCTTCCTAGCATCCTTTGTCACATGAATGTAAACAGGTGAACCAAAAATCTTCAAATGGGAAATATCAGGCCTCTTACCAAAAAACGCCTCCTCGGGTGTACTCATGCCAAGTATCCTGTGAGGACAACGGTTCTGCACATATACTACAGTATTGCATTCCTCTGCCCACAAGTGAATAGGTAGGCCCTGATCATGCAACATCACCCGTGCAGCACCCACGATCATTTTTTTCTTCCGCTCAGCAACCCCGTTCTGCTGTGGGTTATGAGGTGCTATGAGCTCTCTTCAAATTCCTTCTGCGCTGCAAAATTCCTTGAATTCGCCAGAGATGAATTCACCACCATTGTCGCTCCTAAGAGCCTTCACTTGCTTCCCCGATTCTTTCTCAACCAGTGCCTTGAACTCACAGAAATTTGAGTATGTCTCTCTCTTCTTTTGCATGAAGAAGATCCAGCACTTACAAGAAAAATCATCAACAAATATCACATAATACCTGTGCTTTGCTGTCGAAGCTACTGAGAAAGGTCCACACACGTCTGTGTGAATTCTCTCAAGGATCGTCGTGGCACGACTATCCTTCTCGTGAAAGGTGGCTTTCACAAATTTTCCCAAGGTACACCCCTTGCACTGATCTGACTACGCAAGAGTGCCTTTAGGAAGCCCAATAGAAATCTGCTGCAGTATCTTCAAAGCTCCATGGTGAAGGTGGCCCAATCTCCGGTGCCACAACTCGCCATCATCCCGGCTCACCACTCCTTCTGCCTTGCCTACCATTGCTGCACTGCCATCTACCTGCAATTGATAAAGGTTCTGAACTCGAACCCCTATCCTCCGGGTCTCACCAGTTGCCTTACTGCGCAGGAAAGCCTTTCCCTCACTAAAGACAACATCATATCCCTTGTCTTCTAACATCGCCACAGAGATAAGATTCTTCTTCAATCCTGGAACATGCATCACTTCCTTCAATCTAAAGGGTTTACCAGACTCCCTCTTAAAGTAAATGGTACCGATACTGGTCGCACTGTATCTACCATCATCGCCCATCTCGATGTGCACTCCAAGATCTTTCTCATCCAGATCAGTAAACAAATCTCGATCTCCTGTCATGTAAAAAGACACACCACTGTCAAGAAACCACACTGATCCCGTCATACTTGAAACCAAGCATGCGATCAGCGAAAAATCCAGCTTAAACTATGAGGCTAAGGCCTCTCCAGCTGCAGTCCCAGCAGCCTGCTTATTTTTCTTCTTCTGTGGACAATTAGTGGCGTAATGTCTGTGTTGGTGATAGTGAAAGCACTTCACCTTGGACATGGCCTGCATCTTGCCTTTCGCACCGGAATGAGAAGCTTTCTTGCTCTTCCCCTTCTTTGCTTTGGCAACCAAAATGAAATTCTCTTTATCATGCTCAAGGATCATCTCACTTCCGCCTTATATCCTTCGTACAAGATCCGACCAAAGTCGCTCCCATCCCGGCAGTTTCTCCCAACCATTGACAGAGTCCTCGTAGCTATGCCAACTCTTCAGAAGCCCAAGGAGAGCCAAGCTCACCAATTCCTCTTCATCAAAAGTAACCCCCACACTTCCCAACTCATCCTTGCAGTGGACGAACTTCGTGAGATATTTTGGTATACTGTCGCCTTTCTCCATTTTTATTTTTCTGAGCTTGTCTTTAAGCGCCAACTTCCTTTGGTCACTTCTGATTTGGAACAAATATGTCAAGGCTTTCCACATCAAGAATGGAGAAACCTTACCATGCAGGCTGGACACTATGTGATCCTTCACACCCTCCAACAGAATCCTTCGACACTTTGTTGTCTTCTTTTTCCAAGCCTCAATTATGGCAACATCGCTAGAAGTAGGCTTTGGGACTTCAACATCTATGAACTCCTTCAACCCATTGTCATCTAGCACCACCTCCATCCTATCCTTCCATGCAATATAATTCAAGCTGCCCTCAAGGGCATACTCCAATTGCAATCCGTTGAAAGACATCTCAACTTGGACACCAAGAAAACACTGTTGCAAATTCAAATTCCACTAGCACAAAATTCAACCGCTTCAATGTTTTGCAATTGCTCCAATGATCAATATCACTCCGATACCATGTAGAAAATTTGAATAACTAATATCTTATTCACCTAGATTCTCCTGATCACACACTATTTTAGCTTCATGCATAATACATAATCTCTTCTACCATTGATCATCACATGGGGAAATAAAATCAATTGCATGCATACATTAAAACAACAAACAATCACACATATGAACACAGTATTTAATGGGAAAGCTTAAAGCTGAAAACCCCAACTATCTATATATTATATTTCATGGATATCATGTAACAATCATAGTACAAAAGCTCCTCACAAGCTCTCATGCACACCCTCAATTGCTACACACTATCAATCTAGATCTAGCAAAGCTCATGCTCCAACCCTTAGCCACTTGATAGCCAGCCTCTATTGCCTTTTCAAAGCTATGGGATGGCTTCATTAAATAGATAACCACCTGGCCTAAATTGCGCAATCATGGGCTTACTCCACCTATCTGTGTGTTGAAAATAGCAACAGTATAGTCACAACTGATAGTTAACCTGCTCTTTCACCTATTCCTGCACTGGTCTCCACTGAAACTGTCCAAGCACTGAAGTTAACTGATGTATTCTTTAGTTGATTAATGAGTATATAATTAGTGAATTAATTAATAATTAATTCACACCACTCTCACTAATTGTATCAATTAGTTAAACTAAATACAAATAGCTCAACTATGTTTAGGTTAGTTATACTGAATACAACTCCACTAACTTCCTCAATCAACTCCACCAAACTCTGTCACATGAGTTCTAACTGAAGTCTTCATGCAATAGCTCCACTAAACCATTAGGAACTGCGTAATTCCTTCTGTCAGCTACATGTGCCACTTCTAGGCATCAAACTGAAGTGCTCCGAGAGAATAAGATAATGTTTAGAGTCTAAATATTATTAAGAGATAATAATATTTGACATATCTATTTTTAGACTGGCAATCTAAAAATAGATTCCGCCCAGTATGTCTAAAAATAGAAGTCCATCTATTTTTCCAACTTGACCAACCATCCACAAATAGCAACCCTAACTCATAGAACATGATCCATATGTCTAAAAATAGACATAGTCTAAAAATAGACTTTGCGCCAAAAATAGCCTGCAGGCCCACTTAGTGAAGGCGACTCCTTTCCACTAAGCTCATCATCTTGTTGCAATCTCAATAGATATAATGATGAAGGTTCTCACCAAGAGAAAATTCGAATACCATAGAGACAGGATCGAGGTGAAGGATAATCCCTTTCTTGTTGAGAGGGAGTGTTGCGATTCAACAAGATGATGATCCTAGTGAAAATTAAGGACCTACACTAGGTGGGGCCCGCAGGCTATTTTTAGGTGATATGTCTATTTTAGAATTTGGATCAAAGTCTATTTTTAGCATTAATCTATTTATAGATGGTTGATAAAATTATATGGATGGATGGGCATCTATTTTTGGAGTGCATGTGCAAAGTTGTTTAGTGGAATGCATGTCTAAGAATCGAATGCATGTCAATTATTGTTATCTATTAACAATAATTATACAATAAATAATAATCTATTCCCTTGAAGCACTTGATTTCAGTTAACTTATGTGGAAAACCAGTTAACTAAAGGAATTTCGAGTTCAAAGGTTGGTTGGTGGGACATGCTAGTGGACTTCGTTGTAACAGAGTTGGATGTAGTTATGTGAGTTGTAAAGTAGTTTAACTCAGCTAAGTGAGTTAAACTTAGTTGTTCTAGTTGTAACTAAAGATACACTAGTGAGAGATCAGTGAATTATATATTAAATTAATTCACATGGAGTGATCTCACATGCAACTAAAGATTTACTATTGTTAACTACATGCATGTCAGATCCAGTGGAGACTCGATTGAGAGATAGGTGAAAGGGACAGTTTGACTATCAGTTGTGAATCTAGTGGGTGCACAAGTGAAACCAAACAAACATTCGAGATGCCAATGAGGATTGCTCAGTCAAGTCAAGGCAAGGTCAAATTTATCCAGGGATTGTGATCAGCAGGGATTGCGCAGTGGAGGCAGGTTGTCAGGATGCAGTAAATTGGTGCATGTTTATGCCAATTTTTGTATGACAATGTGAGACGATTGTATATTGTACTGAGAGCTCCTGGATTAGAGTTTTTTATGATATTTTTTCATGATAAATGATATATACATAATATATGATAATGGGGTTTTTAGCTTTATGCTTTCCCGGTAAAAAAATATGTGTTATGTGTGATTGATATTTCTTCATGTGTTTGCAATTAGCAATTAAATTTCTGCAAAGATTTATGTAGAAGGATTTTGTATTTAATAATGGAATATAATTTTTAGATCAGGAGAATCTAGAAATACATAATTGTATTAAAATTTCTACAAGCCAAGCCACCAATAGAACTTCAACTCTAAATATTTGGTCTAGGCTCCCTCTTAGACCACCTTAGTGCCTCCTTCTTTTGCTGCAAAATAGAGTCATTTAAAAGTGTGATTAGATCATTGCTAGATGCATCATTAAACACAATAATTAAGCATGAGATAGATAGGACACAATTAGTCATTTGGTTCAGTATGCGTGCTCTACATTAGTTTCATTTTCTGAAATTCAATTCAACAATCTAGATTATGAATTCCACTTAGTGTAATTTCCTTCTTGCATTAGCTTATGTGTGAATTTCTCTTTCTTTCAATTAGCTAGTTGAATCAGTGTGATCTAGAGTATTTTTTTTCCTTGTTGATAGAGTAATGTTCATATTTAATTCCAGTCTTAGATTACATTTAGAAGTGTGAAAACTTCCTTTCCTAGAAGAAACCCGTTGCAATAGAACCTAATTGTAGAAATTAGAAGAGGATGGAATGAGTAGAATTCATATGTTGTTCATATAGCATTGTCACCTCCAATTTTGTACAAACCCCGGGTTGATAAAGTAAAGTGTAGTAGCCTAATACCATGACTCACCACTTTTTGGCCCTGTTGTTGGGGAGGTGTCTATGTAGATGTTTGTTTCTGCTTTAGCATTATTTTCTTCTTTTTCCTTTACATTCAGTTCCAAAATATTGAAAAATAAAAAAACAGTTGAATTTCATGCCTCGTAGGAGTAGGGATAACCAAGGAAAATTATTACCAAAAACCCCCACATCCCCACACATTAACCCTTCACTCTTCTTTAATGATTGTGAGGTTGAACACACCATAGGTGAACCACTTGAAACTTTCAAAGAACCCATTGGAGAAGAAGAGGAACTTGCTTCACTAGAGGAACCTGCTTCACCAGTTCAATCCATGGCTGAAACTAAGTCCTAAGGAGTCTTTCCCATTAGAGAAATAGATGGAGAAAATAGAATGAATAACATCAGTCCCTCAACCCTTCATATTTCCATGGCCTTGCTTCTGAGGATCCTGACATCTTCATGTTCTATTTTTTTGTTGTCTGGAGGACTTATGACTATGCCTCAGATGACCAAAAGCTAAAATTGTTCCCATCCACCCTCAAGGATGTAGCTTTTCATTGGTTCATGGGTTTTCCTAGGAACAATATCACTACTTGTGCATAGATGCAAGAGTCCTTCAACAAAAAATATAGAGACTACTACAAATCTAAAGAGAACAAAGAGGAGATATTTAGGATGACTCTGGGATCTGATGAATCCATGGAGGATTATAAAGCAATATTCCAACTGAAATATAAAAGAGCCAATTGCACCCTTGATCCCGGATTTCTCAAATTGGTACTTCTCCCAATGATTAAGGAAGAGATGATATAAACACTTAATATATTTTTTGGAGGAGATATCTACCAGCTACCTTAGGAGTACATCAAAAATGTCTTTAGAAACCACTCTAGGGAAGCTAGGAAGAAATGTAGAGCTAGCCAAAGCATGACCAACGCCCCTTCATCTTCCACCTCCATCAAGCATGAGATTGGTAATATGTTGGAGGACTTCAAAAGTGAGATGTTTCACACATTTTCTTTGCAAATGGACACAATGTAGATCAATAGGAAGCAAGAGGAAGTAGAAAGGGACTTGGCTATATTTTTCCCTTGATGTACCACAAAACACCCTCGAAGTGAATGTCCACTAAATGTCATAGAGGTTTTCTTAGTATATGAAGAGAATTATGCCACATATAAGTGTCCCTCCTTACCTGGTCTCAATGTTGTATATCAAGGCGAGGAAGGGGGACCAGAGAAACTCGATTTCATAAATCAAATAAGGTCTCAAGGGCATTGGTCATATCAGCAGGGCGTGTTGAGATTCAACAAGAAGATCCTAGTGAAAATGAAGCACCTACACTAGGATGGAGCCTTAGGCTATTTTTAGGTGTATGTATATTTATAGATGTATGTGAAAATTATATTTATAGAATGCATGTCTACTATTATTATCCCTTAATATTAGTTGGACAATAAACTATATTATATTCTCAATGAGCACTTGGAAATTGTTAACTGAAGTGGAAAATCAGTTAGCTAAAGAAATTTTGAGTTAAGTGGTTGGTTGGTGGGACATGCAGGTTAACTTAGTTGTAACGGAGTGATTCGAAGTTGTAACAGAGTTGAAAGTGCAGTTATGAAAGTTGTAAAGTAGTTTAACTCAGTTAAGTGAGTTGATCTTAGTTGTGCTAGTTGTAACTGAAGATACACTAGTGAGATATCAAGTGAATTAATTATTAATTAATTCACAAATAGTGGTCTCACATGAAATTGAATATTTACTATTATTAACTGCATGCATGTCAGATCCAGTGGAGACCTAGTTGAGTTCCAGGTGAAAGGGAAGTAAACTATCAGTTGTGACATTATCCGATTGTACACATGCAACTACACACACATTGGATGTTCCCATGAGGATTGCGTAATCAAGGCAGGCAAGATTGCATTCATTCAGGGATTAATATCAGCAGGGATTGCACAGTGGAGGCAGGATGTCTAGAGACAATAAATTGGCTAAGGAACTTGCCAATTTTTGTATGACAGTGTGAGACAATTAGCTCATGTACTAAGAGCTCTTAGATTGGAGCTTTGCATGTAATTTTTTCATGATCCATGACATAATATACAATAGAATATAGTGGGGTTTTTAGCTATAATCTTTCTTCAGTATTTATTTTTGTTGTGTGTGATTGATCTTTCTTCATGATATTGTAATTGGAGATTGTGTTTTAAATTTCCGCAAATATTTGTAGAAGCGATTCTATATTTAACAGTAGCATATTGTTAGATCGGGATAATCCAAGACATACATGTATTTTGTATAATTTCTACGTGGTATCTGTCGTACCTTAAGAGACAATCCCTTAGTTGTGATAAGGAATCAGTGCTTAAGACATTTATATAATTATGTCACGGAAATATTTGTCTTTTTTTAATCACCCTCAAATTTTTATCATTAAACCCTGAAAGATCAAATACAATGAATGTTCAAAAGTGCTATTATATGTTGATATAGAATGGAATGATCAGAAGAAAATGAAAGAAAGAAGCCTAAATTGATATGTTGTTGTACAAAATATATCACCTCAAACTCCAGAAGAATTATAAGAAAAGGAACAGTTAAAATGAAGGAGTGACTATTAAGGGTTTTAACTCTTATTCACACAAGTAAAAAGAGACCTACAGATTCATTATTTCATTTTATTCAGAGATAGAAGACACAGAATATAAACTTGAAGACATATCAACATCAACAAATTCCAGAAAATTGCTTTTCATTCATTAATAATTTGAAATCTGAGTACAAAAATTGCAGTGTGAAGGTCCCAAACTCAGAACCCTTCTCTTTCTTGTCTATCTCATTAAATACAACAGAAAGCAGTTTGTAACTTCTGTAACTGATCCTAACTAATTCAACTACTTAGGACTTCATCAGCTATCTATTACATGTCCTCAAAAGGTCTTATTACAATTACATTCTCTTTAAAAGAGTAAAATAACATGAAATTGAAATCCTAATCTATATGCTGAATGTGAATTGATGAAAATGCTACTACATTTCCTTGACTGGCTGGTTTGTCCTTCTTTGAAGTCAAGGGGTCCTTTGGTAAATCTGCCATCCAAGCTTTGCACTTCTTCCATATCTCGATGTTTTTCTTGGGTGAATGTACCATCTTGTGATATTCCAATCTGAAAGCAGTTATTCTGTTGAAAGATGGCCTTTTTGCAAACAAAGTTTTCACTAACCACAACAGCTGAAAATGTCTTTGAAGGAAATTGATCACTGTTGCTCCTTTAAGAACCTGAGTTTTCTCATGAGTATTGTCTACCTTACTTTTCACCAGCACTAGTAAGGGTTCATAATAATCTCGTGACAAAAGACTACCTCCAAGACCCCAACATGATGGCAAAACTGCTCTTGCTATTTTGTCAAATAACTTATCAAATTGGCTCACTGCTTTAAGCTCAATCAACTTCTTTTCTGTGGATTTCCTGTAATCATTCTTGACAATCATCTTATTGATTTCCACTGCATATAAAATCCTATCTTTAATTTCATTTTCTTCCAACTCTTGATCTGTTTTGTAATCAATGAAATCAATGAATTTTCTTGCCCAGATGGCCCTATTAATTGTCTTCTGCTTATCTATCATGACCTATTCTTCAAAATCCCTGATAATATGTCTTTCCTCTGCAACCACAGTCGGAAAAATCCAAATTTATTTCATTTCTGCAATGATATCATTCTAGATGATATCATTAGCATGTATTAAAGATATATTTCCCTTCAATTTTTCTTTGAGATTTTTAATCTCAGCATCAACATTCTGGCAGTCCATTTTGTATTTACTGACTTCACCCTCTGTAAATTGAATGATATTTGTTGCAGTTTCTAAATCAGCTTGTGCCTTTTTCCTATCTTTTTCTGCCATCTGCAATTCAGTAGTTAATTGAGAAATCTATGCTAATGGATCTTCATTACCTGATGGAAAAGAAAAAGTACAAGTATGAGATTTGATATGGTTCTGTAATGAAAATGTAGTTTTCTTTAATTTAGAAAATTCTTCTTCCTTTTGAAAGAGCTGCTGAAGATGTTTTTCTTTCTCATTTTCCACCTTTGCAACCTCTGCTGCCATGGAGTGTTCTCCTGTAGGCAATTTCAATTTTTCTTCAGAACAGATATTTCTGATTCAGCACTTTGAAGCAACTTCTGTACATCAGTCCTGTCATTGGGATCTACTCCAATCTTCACTATGATCTTTTTGAGCTCTTCATTCTAAATTGTCAAAGCCCTAGAATTAGCTTTCTCTAACTTCAACTGCTTTATCACCTTTCTGAGCATATTTTCAGCCCTCAATTCCATTGCATTAGTTTTGGTTAGTTCATTCACAATCAGTTGACATGTTTTCATGTGTATGTTCACTTTGTCTAGCAGTGGAATTTTCTTCACATCTATAGTAAAATTCACAGTATTAAAATTGTTAGATGAACCAATAGACATGTCAGAGGGATGTGAAAGAGAAATCTTGAATTGATCCTTTTCAAGATCCATGGCAGCTAGAAGTCTCATTTGATCTGGGGCTATATGGTACTCAACTTGAGCCTCCATGCTTGCCTTCATCTTCTTATTTCTCTCTGAAATATGGGAAAACATTTGTTTAATTAGGGGCATGTGTTCCTGATTGCTTTCATGTCTCTTGGGTGAAGCAGGGACATTTTTCTCATCTCCCAATTGTAATGAGAAACCAGGTTGAGCATCTACAAAATATTCATTGAACTTTGTCCTTTTCTCAGTCCTCTGTTCTTCATCTTCTAAATCAATTACTGTCTCTTTTCCTCTCTTATTTGATTTCTCTGATATGATTGGAGTCTGGAAATTTGAGCTTACTGAACCTACAACACCTTTACTTGCCACTTTTTCTATATCAGGTCTTCTCTCATGAATGAAAGCTGAATATCAATTTTCAATTATTTTATTAGAAATGACATTGTGACGGTCATAAGCCCACTTCTCTCCTAGCAGTAGGTGCATTTCATCTAACATCTTAGTGGCTTCATAAATTGCTTGTCTCATATTAACTATAAAGGGACCCACAGTCATTGGCAATTTGAACATATGACCTTTCTTCATAGGCACATAGAAGTTGTAGAGACCTGAAAAACGACCTTACAGATAGGCGATAGCTCTTATTGGTATGTTCCCGTAGTGCTCCAAATAGTCGCCAAGGTGCGAAGCCGCGCTTGTCCTTCCAAAGGGCAAGGAGAGGTGCGCCAGTGGTGAGCAAAATAATAATGCACTCTCAGATGGTGCAATCACAAGCACCTTGATCTGCATGGATAATATGTCATTTGACTGGCTGATATGGCTGGGTATCCCCGAGCTACGATGTTTTCCAGCTCTAATAAACCCTCTTCTCTTGTTCGGATTTCACCACATTATTCTAGTTCAATTACCTAAAGCTATTGCAAAATCTCCCTTTATGATGGCGTTGTTGAAGATTGGGAAGAAAAGGAGCTTCAGCTAGCCTTAAGAGACAGTGAAAAAATCCCTAGATAGACTACTTCCTTAAGCTACTTCATGGCAAGAAATTTGCTCCATGGCTTCTTTTATCAATACAATTCACTCAATGGTAATCATTCATTACTCATACTAATTTAAACAAAAACTTACGATGGAACCAATATGATCTAATGTATATCTTTTTGAAGGTTATACTAATACCGATCAGGAAGGTTGGAAGGCCGGAACTCTTTTTCTTTCTAACTTTCAAAGGGGGTAGTATATACTGCCAAAGCTATTGGAGGAAGTTTAGCCTTGGGTGCCAATAGTGATAGAGTCATTTCTTCCTACAGAATCTGCACCATAAGCACCTGGTAGAGACAACATAGCTTGTCTTTTCCCAACCCTCATAGGCATGATCTTTCTGCCTTTTTTTTGCAATCTTCTGCATACCAATTTGGGACAAACACATGACGCTTCGCTTATGGACTATGTTTTATACCCCTTAAAGGGGAGCCTGGGGGGGGAGACTAAAGGAGCTAACCAATATGATAGAGATATCAATCAACTAATAGCTTACCATCAACACACGAACCGTGTTTCCAAACCAATACTTTCTTTACCAATGAATCTGCTGGGTATAACGTATGAACTTGGTATGATGTTCCCAACAAGGTCTCAAAGTTAAGCAAGTGTGGTCAAACTACCCCTTTCACAACTGAGATGTGGGATTTTTCCTTTTTCCATTGGTCCTCACATATATTATATATGTAATTATGCAGTCATTGTGACTTGATCAAATTTAAATGATTTCTTCCCCTCAAATCGCTAGCTAGTAAGGTTCTCCCTTATTGACTTATTTGGTGGGGGGGGCCAGTCAAGAGTTCACTTGCTCACCCTCACCATATGAATAGTGACTTCTAGTGTTGTGAAAGTCATCCTTGGCGAAGGCAGGCACAAAGTGTAAAGGAGAGGAAGCACATCTAGGATTATCTGAAAATTGTGGAGTTGTAGGTATGGCTGCAATGGCCAGGTCTCCAGGTTGCTGATGTTACTCAACGTATACTATGTGCCAGGATGGAGCTTAATCTACTCTCAATTAGTCAGATTATGACGCACTGCCCCCATCTATATTTCAACTTCAACAATCACAAATGCTACATAGTTGACAACACTCTCTAAGCTAAGCCTAATCAGGTTTGTATCATTATTCCCATATATATGTAAACAACCAAGTTGGTAATCATGTTCATATAACTATGACCTTTTTTATACTCTTATCATACCGAGCACAAAAAATGTAGGAGGGACCAAACAACCCAGCATAGGTGAAAAATTTATGACAAGACGGGGATTATAAGGATCCAGGAAAGACCTCATTGGTGGGGTGAACCCACAGAAAAAACAACATCAACAACAAGAAGACCAATAGGAATAACAACAAGAAGATCAAACTAGGGAATAGGAAGGGAAATGAATGACCAATTGCAATAAAATAGCACAAGCCCGTGAAAATCATCCCACCATGGCAGTGGTTGTTGTGCTAATTAAGAGTAGCTTATAGATAGTCATGCTACCAATCAATGACAGAAGGCTGAGTCAATGCACTCAATTGTAGAGTATAGAGCATCAGAAAATGCGTGCAAGGTCGACTTAAACCGCCGCTAAAACTTATATATCGCTCAAGGTTGCGCCGCTGGTGAAACTATTTAGTTAAATATAGGTGTGGGTTCACCTAAAACCAGGCTGTTAGCTTTTTTGGGCCCATATTTCCTTTGCTCGATGGGGATATCCCCCACCACTGCCATTTCTTCGAAGTGTCCCTTGTCTTAAAGTAACCCCGACGAGTTGTACCGAGGGGACGAGTAAGTGTATTTGATCAACGTTTAAACTTTTCCTAATGAAATCCAAAGAAAATAATCTCATAGGCACAAACACAGGAAGCCTATAAGGTTCTACACTTGCTCCATAAAGTCTAATTTTGGAATAATCTTCAAAGACAAACCAATCACTAAACTTATAATTTGTCACCAAATGCAAGAATTATTGAGCTTTTGGCAGAAAGCAGGGAGGAGAAACTCCATTCAAAAATTTATATGCAGTAGACATAAAATGACTAGAAAAATCAAACAGAACGCCCTCATTTTGTTCCTTTCTCACTATGTCTGTCCAAAAAAATACTAATTGTCTTTTCTTATTCACATCCGTAATGTTTAACCCCAGATGCATGAATTATTCTACATTTTGATATAAAAAGAGGTAAACAATAAGAGAAGGAAACCTGAATGGACCTGTTAATGGTAAGCTCATGAGCTGAGAGTTAACATATTCTTTCCAATAGGATGGAATATCCAGCACGACTCCTGGCTTCATCATCATGGCAAACATCCCCAGAACTGACTTGTCCACTGTATTGTCATCATCCTTTCCCAAAATATTTGCAATGCACATCAGCACTGGTCTAAATTCTATATCAAAAAACTCCATGGGAAATTATTTACTGTCAGGTGCAAACTGTTGTATATTTATCTTTAGAAAATGAATGAATTGGTTGAATTCCTGACCTGCAAGACTATCATAATGTGCTATCAAGGAATCATCAGTGAATTGGACATATGACTCCAACTCAGGGTAACATAGAGCTTACCGAATTAATTGGGTTGACACTTGCAGAACATTATCCCCTTAACAATTCATTACGAAACATTTCCCAGGTTCCATAACAGACACTAGCCAATAGAAAAATTCAGGAAAAAGGTGAGTTTTCAGGATACATGCAGACAACACACTAGTTTTTTCCATGGCGGTGTAAATTGGAGAAGTCTTATCATTTAGGAGGACTTGCTGATAAAAAGAAAGATGGTCAAGGGAACGCTTTGTGTCCTGGATATCCCTCTCGATGTGCATGAGAGGGATGTGACTGGAAGAACCTGACAAGGATGAGCGTTTAGCCATAATTCAACTTTAGGATAGCAGACAATTGACATGGTGACCAATAATTAACAGGGTGACAGAAAAATGAAAAAGACGCAATGCAAACAAACTTCAAACACAGAATAATCAACAATAACTTCAGAAAGAATGAGAATCCTCCTTAAATAGGTGGTGTGGGCTTTGAAATTAAATTCTGATAAGAAGCACAAAAATACCGTTAAAAACTCTGACGTGGAATACAATTGTCACCAACTTGGCAACATACGTCACTATGGGAGGCCTCAAGGTACATAAATTTTTTTTGGCTTATGCCTCCGTAGTAAATCTTGACCGTTCATCTAGATTACTCCCACATTCAACAGGGTCAACTATGGAGGCACCCTTCGTGTTAACCCCCCCGTTGAAAGTGCCCGCGGGTTGAGCCTTTTGTTCACTGTTTGATAAATCATCGAATCCCGCTCCATAAAGTGCTCAAAATTTAGTCTTTGAACTGGGACCTGCTTCCATAAGGCCTTAAAGTATTTAAAATCTAAACTTTAATATAACAAGTAGATATATTTTTATGCTAAATTATATTAATTTTGATACTCTAACATAGCTTTTGATAATTTTCTTTTTTTTTGTAATGTTCCAAAATTTTAATGAAGATAATTGGAACATTAATTTTTGCTTATTTCATCTAGGATATGAATAAAATGGGTAAAAGGCCCATGAGTAGGAATAAGATCCTTCATAATGTCAATAGGATCAATGGAGTAGCTTAATTTTGCACCTTCCAGTGTGAAAAGGGGCAATTGCATGAGGACAAGGTCAAGTTTGACCAAGTCAACAGTGCTGCCTAAGAGGTGTAGCTTGCATGAGAAGACAATGCAGTTTTGGAGGGAGAAAGATTCCTTGTGGATGAAACCCTAATGTTTGGGGTCCATGGAAAAGAGGCATTCACTTGTATAAAAGGAGGAAGGGGCAGCCATAGTGAGATATCTTGGATCATTTGATATTTGTCTATTCAGAAAAATTGCAGTCTCCAGCTGTTCAGTGAAGTTGCAGTGTTGCTTAGCATGAGGGATTCATGCTTAGGATTTACTCTCCTTCTTGAGAGGCCTCTTGAAGGATTTCACTTCATCTTCTCTGCATCTTGGCTCAAGGCCAAAGCTATTATTCAGATATTGCATTATTTTTGCTCAAGTATAACGCAGTGTTGCTGGGGTGTTGCAGTGGAGGGTTCCACAACACCTTTCCTTGGCTTATCTTTCAGAGGAGGGAGTTCTTGTTTCTCCGGGAGATCATTTAAGGACGTTTCTGAGCTGATTTCACATCTTTGGCTCTAGGCCAATCATTCTCTATCTCTTACAGCGCAGTCCAGTGCCTTGACTGCGTTATTCTAGAGTGCATCTGCAGTGAGAGGTTGCACCGGTTGGAGGGCAAGATTTCTAGTATTAGGATCAGCCTTGTACTTGGGAAATCTATTGGAGGAGGTTTGCTGCATATTTTACATCTTATTCAGCCATCTCCATATTGTATCAGTTTGTGTTGCAGCTGCTGCCCAACAACTCCGAAATTTCTGCAGAATTTCCAATTTCATGTATATTGTAGCCAATCCTTCCAAGGATTGTGTATTTTGCTGTATTAGTGTTTTCAGGGGTTGAGAGCTTGCTCCCCCTCATTTCTTTGAGCTGATATTGTCATATAATTTTATTTTCATTTTTTATTATGCATTAACTCCTATAAACTGCGTTATTTTAGCCAAGGCTCTCTTTCATGTAGCAGTGTTTTCCATTATCATGTATATGTCACATTGAGGTTTCCATTTCCTAGATGGAGTGATTGATTCCTCCAAAAATTGTATACATTTTATGCTATATAACATATATTTTGGCTATATTCTTCTTCATGTATGCATACTTCATAGAATAACGTTGTTTCTCCATATCTTGTTCTTGTATATGTTGCAGTCCCTTCATTGGAAATTTTCTGAGGACATCTAAGGGTGGGAGACCTGTTTAACCACATTAGAAGGATTTTTTTGGAGTAATCCTTTGGATTCAGGCCTTAGATTAATTTATCTAAGGGATCCAAGTCCTGGTTTCAAATCCTGTAGCAGCCATTACTGGAAAAATGTGTTTTCCAGTCATGCCTTGCTAGCTGTCTCGATTTGGGAACATTACAGTGGTATCAAAGAATTAATCTTGGCTTAGCCTGTGCACCCAAGATAATATGAAAGTGGAAGGAGAAGCTCCTCACATAGGAGAGGAGTTTTAAAAAGGAAATAAGAAAAGAGTAATGACGAAAGAGTAGATCTCCCTGCTTCTTTTCCAAACTATGGAAGCTATCATAGAAGATCTCAAGGAGACAGAAAGGGATAATTGCAGAGAGTTTCTAAGAGGCTTTGAAGATGAAGCAAGCCCTAGCTACTATTATGATGGGTGTGGGAATTCAGCCACACATGCAGATCCACAGCTCAGTCCATTTCCCACTTGCACTGTAGGGAGGATGGAGGAAGAAGATGAGGCCATTGGAGGAGCAGCGTTGCAACTCAAAGGTATGGCTCATGGTTGGTGGTTTAAAAATTATGTTTCATGTTATCATGAAAATTTAGAATCATATGATGGATTAACTAAAGGGTTGGTGAGAAAATTTGATGAAAATCACTGTGAAACACTATGTATCAAAACATCAAACACTTTTCATGCATTGGAGGGAACCATGAAATAAACTCCATTCCATATTTCTGAAGGGGATGTAAACATGTATGATGGCTTGCTAAGGGAAATATCCCCATTGTGTGAAGGTCCCTCTTCCATTTGTGAATTCATGGAGGTACTTCCTTCAAGATATGACCAAGATCTAGGGTCTCTCCTTGATGATGAGGTAATCTCAATTATTGATGGAGAGGATGAGCATAAGAGATCTAACAACATTGTCCCATTGCGAGGAGATCCATCACCACATGGAGGTGAAAGGGGAGCCATTTCTTCTATTAGAGGAGCCCTTGTATCTTTTCAAGGAGTTCCAAATGTTTCAACATGTGGAAACCAAGGCACAATTCTGGAACCATATGCAACAGTTTTTGGGGAGAGACATGACTCTTTGAGAGAGTTAACACAACCACCTCTTTCCACTTTGAGGATGAGAGGAGACTCATTTATGAGCCACTCCATTTGTATGAGTAGAGATTATGGTAAGGGTATTCATTTTTGTTTACATGAGCATTCATATGATGTATGTATATGTCCCTTAACCATACATGTGTAGGATATTGCTCCAAGGAGGAGCAACCTTTCTTTTGAGCTTCATGGTCTAGTTGAGGCCATAAGCATGATGGATGGTCGATATGGAGGACATGCTCCTTGTACACCTTACATCATTCACTTCCTCCATACTTATGAGGAGATTGGAGCAGCAAGCAAGTGGTTGAGAAGCCACACTCTTTATCAGTCTTTATTGCAGTTGAGGGTCAAGCTGCATTGGTTGCACTTGAGGGACCATTGTCCTTCACATTTGTTACACATGGCAGCAAGTATGATTCTCATTTTTTCTCCCTATGGATCTACTATTTTTGTCTTTATGAGGAGCATACTTGGGAGGGAGACATATGAGGTGAATGTGTCCTTTGAGGGAGAAATTCCTCACACTGTTTGCACTACATGTTCTAAGGGGAACATGGGTTATAGTATGGTCACCTTGACAACACATTGGTTTCCTTATGAGGTGAGCCATATGATAGATGACATGCCATATGTTGATGACTTCCAAATCATCGTATATGGAGATACTTGGGCTAGCATGATTTGCAGCGTTGGGGTAGATATCCTTGGAGATCTAGTCTTCATCTTGCCACTTGAGGGCAAGTATTTTGCAGCCCAGGATCAAAAATTTCTCTACACTTATCTTAAGTAGAGATATGTATAGCATGGGGTAGGCTACATTTTCTACCATGAGCAGATTTTCATCCCACCTACCTTGTCGGAGCCAAAGGTGGATGACAACTTTCAGGAGTTGCCTAGTTGGAAGGTGACTCATTTTGCATGGCTCATAACTTGGAGATGGAGGATCCATATGGGGAAGATAGTTACCATTTTATTTCAAATCCCACTCTTCAAGGGGACCTCTAGACATCACTTTGCTATCCTCTTGAGTATTTCACTTTTACATGATGATGGCTTGATAGCTAACTTACATGCTGAGGAGGAGAATTATGGAAACTTGATTGATAAGATAGCATCACTTTCCTTAGAGGAGATCATCATACAGGGATGCTACAGGGAGAGGAGGAGAAAATAATTCAGTCTATCCTTGCACTTGCTTGAGGACAAGCAATCTTGAGAGGGGAGGACTGTAATGTTCCAAAATTTTAATGAATTTGGAACATTAATTTTTTCTTATTTCATCTAGGAGATGAATAAAATGGGTAAAAGGCCCATGAGTAGGAATAATATCCTTCATAATGTGAATAGGATCAATGGAGAAGCTTAATTTTTCACCTTCTAGTGTGACAAGGGGAAATTGCATGAGGACAAGGTCAAGTTTGACCAAGTCAACAACGTTGCCTAAGAGGTGTAGCTTGCATGAGAAGATAGTGCAGTTTTGGAGGGAGAAATATTCCTTGTGGATGAAACCCTAATGTGTGGGGTCCATGGAAAAGAGGCATTCACTTGTATAAAAGGAGGAAGGGGCAGCAATAGTGAGATATCTTGGATCATTTGATATTTGTCTATTCAAACAAATTGCAGTCTCCAGTTGTTCAGCTGAGTTGTAGTGTTTCTTAGCATGAGGGATGCCTTCTTAGGATTTCCTCTCCTTCTTGAGAGGCCTCTTGAAGGATTGCACTTCATCTTCTCCGCATGTTGGCTCAAGGCCAAAGCTATTCTTCAGATACTGCATTATTTCTGCTCAAGTATAATGCAGAGTTGTTGGGGTGTTACAGTGTAGGGTTCGACAACACTTTTGCTTGACTTATCTTTCAGAGGAGGGAGTTCTTGTTTCTACGGGAGGTCAGTGAAGGAGGTTTCTGAGCTGATTGCACATATTTGGCACTAGGCCAATCATTTTCTATCTCCTACAGCATATTCCAATTGCTTGACTGCGTTATTCTATAGTGCATCTGCAGTGAGAGGTTGCACCGACATTTTGGAGGGAAAGATTTCCAATATTAGGATCAGCCTTGTACTTGGGAAATATATTGGAGGAGGTTTGCTGCATATTGGACATCTTATTCAACTATCTCCATATTGTATCAGTTTTAGTTACAGCTGCTGCCCAGCAACTTCGGCATTTCTACAGAATTTCCAATTTCATGTATATTGTAGCCAATCCTTCCAAGGATTGTGTGTTTTGTTGTATTAGTGTTTTCAGGGGTTGAGAGCTTGCTCCCCCTCATTTCTTTGAGCTGATATTGTCATATCATTCTATTCTCATTTTGTATTATGCAGTAACTCCTATAAACTGCGTTATTTTAGCCAAGGCTCTCTTTCATATAGCAGTGTTTTCCATTATCATGTATATGTCACATTGAGGCTTCCATTGCCTAGCTGGAATGATTGATTTCTCCACACATTGTATACATTTTCTGCTACATAAAATATATTTTGGCTATCTGATTCTTCATGTATGTAGACTTCATAGAATAACGTTGTTGCTCCATATCTTGTTCTTGTATATGTTGCGGTCCCTTCATTGGGCATTTTCTGAGGACATCTAAGGGTGGGAGACCTGTTTAACCACCTTATAAGGATTTATTTGGAGCCATCCTTTGGATTCAAGTCTTAGATGCATTGATCTAAGGGATCTAGGTCTTGGTTTTAAATCCTATAGTAGCCATTACTGGAAAAATGTGTTTTCCGGTCACGCCTTGCTAGCTGTCCAGATTTGGGAACATTACATTTTTTTATTTTTGAAAATTAAAATAAAGGATATTGCAAATGAGCCACAACAGTATCAAATCACAGGAAATTGCAGTAGTGAAGCAAGAGATGAGTTTTTTGGTGAGAAGAATTCAAATTTGTAGAAATACTTTCTTGGTGCTACAGCTGATTCAAGATTGAAATGGATTTCAATGGCTTGAGGTTAGAGTATGCACTCGAGGGAAGATCGAACTACATTTCTTGGAAGGACAAGATGGAGGCAGTACTCAAAGACAATGAATTGAAGGAATTCATTGACAATGATGTTCCTAAGCCTGCTTCGTCAGATGCTGCCAATATTGATGCATGGAAAAAGAAAGTGGCAAAGGCGAGGAGGATCTTGTTGGAGGGAGTACGAGACCACATTGTATCAAGCCTCCATGGGAAATCCAAACCATATGCTATGTGGAAGGCTTTGACGGATCTATTCCAAAGCAGCTGCAACCATAGGAAATTGGCACTCAAAAATAAACTCAAGAAGATCAAGATGGAAAAGGGCGACAACATTCCAAAGTATCTCATGAAGTTTGTCCAATGTCAAGATGAACTGGGGAGTGTGGGAATAATTGTTGTTGATGATGATTTGGTGAGCTTGGATGTCTTGGGACTTCCTAAGAGTTGGTGCAGTTATGAAGACTCCGTCAACAGATGGGAAAAATTACTGGATTGGGAATGACTGTGGTCGGATCTGGTGCAAGAGGAGTTTAGGCGGAACACCAGAGATGGATCTTGTAATGTTCCAAAATTTTCATGAAGAAAATTGGAACATTAATTTTTGCTTATTTCATCTAGGAGGTGAATAAAATGGGTAAAAGGCCCATAAGTAAGAATGAAAAGGATCATCGGAGAAACTTATTTTTCACCTTCCAGTGTGAAAAGGGGAAATTTGCATGAGGACAAGGTCAAGTTTGACCAAGTCAACAACGCTGCCTAAGAGGTGTAGCTTGCATGAGAAGACAGCGCAGTTTTGGAGGGAGAAATATTCCTTGTGGATGAAACCCTAATGTGTGGGGTCCATGGCAAAGAGGCATTCACTTGTATAAGAAGAGGAGGAGGCGGCCATAGGGAGACATCTTGGATCATTTGATTATTTGTCTATTCAGACAAATTTCACACTATGGCTGTTCAGCAGAGTTGCAGTGCTGCTTAGCAAGAGGGATTCATGTTTAGGATTTCCTCTCCTTCTTGAGAGGCCTCTTGGAGGATTTAACTTCATCTTCCCCACATCTTGGCTCAAGGCCAAATCCATTCTTCAGATACTGTGTTATTTCTACTCAAGTATAACGCAGTGTTGCTGGGGCATTGCAATGGAGGGGTTCCACAACACTTCTCTTTGGCTTATATTTCAAAGGAGGGAGTTTCTCTTGTTATAGGAGGTTAGTGGAAGGTATTTCAGAGCTATTTTTCATATCTTGGCATCAAGGCCAGCTTCTCCCATCATAGACAGCGTAGTCCATCCTCTAGACTACGTTATTTCAGTGCACACTTACAGTGAGAGGTTGCACTGGCATTTTGGAGGGCAAGATTTCAAGTATTAGGATCAGCCTTGTACTTGGGAAATCTATTGGATGAGGTTTTCTACATCTTGGATATTATATTCAGCCAACTCCATATTGTATCAGTTTGATTTGCAGCTGCTGCCCAGCAACTCCGACATTTCTGCAGAATTGCCAATTTCATGTATATTGTAGCCAATCCTTCCAAGGATTGTGTATTTTGTCGTATTAGTGTTTCCAGGGGTTGAGAGCTTGCTCCCCCTCATTTTTTTGAGCTGATATTGATATATCATTCTATATTAATGTATTTTGTTATAGTGTCTCCAATGAACTGCGTTATTTTATTCATATGGGCTTCCTACATAGCAGTGTAGATGTATTTCCTTGTACATGTCTAATTGAGGCCTTTATTACCCAGCTTGAGTGATTGATTCTTCAAAGAATTGTACACATTTGCTGCTATATTATAATTTGGTTGGCTATCTACTTCTTCATGTGTGCAGACTTCATAGAATAACGTTGTTGCTCCATATCTTGTGCTTGCATATGTTGCAGTCCCTTCATTAGGCATTTTCCGAGGACATCTAAGTGTGGTAGATCTGTTTAACCACCTTAGAAGGATTTATTTGGAGCCATATCTTGGATTTAATTCTTAGATACATTTATCTAAGGGATCCAAGTCCTAGTTTCAAATCCTACTGCCTCCATATCTGGAAAATGCATTTTCCAGCCATGGATTGCTAGCTGTTCCAGATTGGGAACATTACAGTGGTATCAAAGTGGCTTTCTTGGCCCAGCCTATGAGTCTAAGTCCAATAATATTAGAATATTAAAGAGGATGAGATTAATCTCATCATATTTCAGATCCATGAAGAAACTCCCCAAGGAGGATATGCAGAAAGAAGAGGAAGAACCCTCAACTTCCTATTCTCATCAAGGAGACAAAGAAATAAGCAAAAGAAAGACTCCATCTTTTGGAGAAGAAAAAAAAAAAGGGGATAAGCTTACCAAGATTCTTCTTGAATTTGTATATATGATCCATGAATAGTATGAGGAGATCCGGAGGAATTATAGATAATCTCCTAGAGGGTTTGATTCAAAATCAAACTCTATATTGGAGGAGTGTGAGCATGCAGCTACACACCATCTTGTACAGTGTAGTCACATGCCCAAGATTGCCGGAAGAGAGATGGAAATAAAAGAAGAGGTTGCTAGGAGGGAAACCCTTGGTGATTTCTTGAAGGAGTATGAGTTTCAAACTCATAAATTCAGAGATCATCACAGTTTTTCAGAGTTTTGCAAGATGAAGGTGAATGGAAGAGAGCAGCAGGATAGATTTCATCTATCTACCTTTGAAGTTTCACCTGTATGTTCAGCCAAAGCTTGGGTAGAAGAGTTAGAGACCTTCTTGCAGTAGCACCAAATATCGAAGGATGAAGCCATCAGAATTGTAGCGGTGCATTTGAGAGGTAAGGCTTATGCCTGGTGGATCTTTGAATCCTTTTCTTTGAAAAATGTCAACATTTAATCGTCTGCAAATTTCACTAAAGCCTTAGTGAAAATATTTGATAGAGGGATTCATGAGAAACACATGGAGGAGCTAAATGAGAAAATTCAAACAAAACCCTTGCATAAAAACACAATGTCATTTCAGAAAACCATGAGGGAGGCTGAAAACTTGCACCATACTTTGTCGGGGGAGAAACTTTCTTCTCACACTTTTGAGCAAGGAGGCATGAGGATCTCTTTTCCAAAGAGGGATCAAATCATTCAGAGGTTGCCCACTTATTTTGTAGAGCTTGAGGGCAAAAACACTGTTAGATCTGGAGTTGATCTAGCACCTCATGTAGAGGAAGGAGGAGCTTTTGCTCCAAATAGGGGGATTCTTGCATCTTTGCAAGAAGGTTCCCAGGATCTCACGTGTAGAGGTCAAGGCACAACTCATGTTTTACCTGTGCCATTGTTAAGGAGGTGTGGAACCATGGAGGCACGAGGAAGAAGTAGGGAGAAGACCTAGCATCATGAGGTGAAAAGTATACTTCCCTATTCATTTTTGGAGGTTTTTGCACCTAAGAAGGTGATTGGATTGTGCAGTGGAAGCATGGAGGGTGATCTCCATTCATCTATTCTGTCATCTCTTGATGATGATGTCTCATTGCATGGAGAAATTTTTCCAGGGAGACCACTGGATCAACAAAAGAGAATGGATGCTTCACATGTTGAGGCACCAATCATAGATTTTAGGAGGTTGAAGACCTGGAGAGAGCTTGATACAGTGCTGGGAGTATGGGATAAACTCAAGGAGAGAGAGAGTATTCTCTCAACCTCAACATCACCCACTTCCATTTCAGATTCTACTCTGTGGCAAAAGCAGCAAGGGAAGGTCAGCACCCTTCCAACTTGCATCTTTGGCATAGGAGATGTCAGAGAGAAGGATGACCATATGACAGATGCTCTTTAGGAGAGATCATCAGCGCTGTCACTATGGAGAATAGATCCACATTGAAGCTCCCAGCTATTGGTGGAGTATTCCAAGGATCTTTTTACTTGCATGATCTTGGATGGCCAGTTGCACTTGGAGGAATATTCAGTCAGAGATGGGGTCATCTTTTATCATGGTAGGGTCTTCTTTCCTAGAGCTTCCAAACTCAAGGAGAATTTGCTACAAGCAGCTTATGAGGATTTCCTTTTCAGTCCCACTTGTTCTATGAGAGCATACCACACCATCATGGAGGGGTATTTTTGGATGGGCTTTGAGGAGGATATACATCAGCATATGAGTAGATGCATGGACTAGATGGAGATGGAGGAGAGACATGACTCTTTGAGAGAGTTACCACAACCACCTCTTTCCACTTTGAGTATGAGAGGAGACTCATTTTTGAGCCACTCCATTTATATGAGCAGAGAGTATGATAAGGGTATTCATTTTTGTTTACATGAGCATTCATATGATGTATGTATATGTCCCTTAACCATACATGTGCAGGATATTTCTCCAAGGAGGAAAAACCTTTCTTTTGAGCTTCATGGTCTAGCTGAGGCCATAAGCATGATGGATGGCCATTCCCTAGGAGGACTTGGGGAAGAGGCATATTATGGAGGGCATACTCTTTGTACATCTTACATTATTCACTTCCTCCATACTTATGAGGAGATTAGAGCAGTAGGCAAGTGGTTGAGAGGCCACTTGTTTTATCAGTCTCTATTGCAGTTGAGGGTCAAGCTGCACTGGTTGCATCTGAGGGACCATTTTCCTTCTTATTTTTTGCATATGGAAGAAAGTATGATTCTCATTTTTTCTCCCTATGGTTCTATTTTTTCAGTGTTTATGAGGAGCATGTTTGGGAGAGAGGCACATGAGGTGAATGTGTCCTTTGAGGGAGGAATTCCTCACACTTTTTTCACTACATGTTATAATGAGAACATGGGATATGATATGGTCACCTTGATAGCACATTTTTATCTTTATGAGGTGGGCCATATGATGAAGGAGATGCCATATGTTGATGACTTCCAACCCATCATATATGGAGATATTTGGGCCAGCTTGATTTGGAGCATTGGGGGAGAGATCTTTGGGGGTCTAGTCCTCATCTTGCCACTTGAGGCCAAACTTATTGCAGCCCATGGATAGCCAGCACTCTACACTTATCATAAGTGGAGAGATGGACAACGTGGGGTAGGCTACATTGCTTACCATGTGCAGATTTTCATCCCACCTACTTTGTCGAAGCCAAAGGTGGATGATAGCTTCCAGGAGTTGCCTAGTTGGAAGGTGACTCATTTTGCATGGATCATAGCTTGGAGATGGAGGATCCATATGGGAAGGATAGTTTCCACTTTTTTTCTGATCCCATTCTTCAAGGGGACCTCTAGACATCACTTTGCTATCCTCTTGATTATTTCCACTTTTTTTCTGATCCCATTCTTCAAGGGGACCTCTAGACATCACTTTGCTATCCTCTTGAGTATTTCACTTTCACATGATGATAGCTTGATAGCTGACTTACATGCTGAGGAGGAGTATTGTGGAGATTTGATTGATGAGATATAATCACTTTCCTTGGAGGATATCACCATACAGGGATGCTACATGGATAGGAGAAGAAAATAACTCAGTCTATCCTTGCACTTGCTTGAGGACAAGTAATCTTTGAGAGGGGAGGACTGTAAGTTCCAAATTTTTCATGAAGAAAATTGGAACATTAATTTTCGCTTATTTCATCTAGGAGGTGAATAAAATGGGTAAAATGCCCATAAGTAGGAATTATATCCTTCATAATGTGAAAATGATCATCGGAGCAGCTTATTTTGCACCTTCCAGTGTGAAAAGGGGCAATTTGCATGAGGACAAGGTCAAGTTTGTCCAAGTCAACAACGTTGCCTAAGAGGTGTAGCTTGCATGAGAAGATAGCACAGTTTTGGAGGGAGAAAGATTCCTTGTGGATGAAACCCTAATGTGTGGGGTCCATGGCAAAGAGGCATTCACTTGTATAGAAGAGGAGGATGCAGCCATAGGGAGACATCTTGGATCATTTGATTATTTGTCTATTCAGACAAATTGCACACTCCGACTTTTCAGCAGAGTTGCAGTGCTGCTTAGCACGAGGGATTCCTATTTCAGATTTCCTCTCCTTCTTGAGAGGCCTCTTCGAGGATTGTCGTTCATCTTATCCACATCTTGGCTCAAGGCCAAATCCATTCTTTAGATACTACGCTATTTCTGCTCAAGTATAACGCAGTGTTGCTGGGGCATTGTAGTGGGGGGTTCCACAACACTTCTCTTTGGCTTATCTTTCAGAGGAGGGAGTTTATCTTGCTTTGAAAGGTTAGTGGAAAGGATTTCGGAGCTATTTTTCATATCTTGGCATCAATGCCATCTTCTCCCATCATAGACAGCGCATTCCATCCTCTAGACTACGTTATTTCAGTGCACACTTGTAGTGAGAGGTTGCACCAGCATTTTGGAGGGAAAGAATTCCAGTATTAGGATCAGCCTTGTACTTGGGAAATATATTGGAGGAGGTTTGCTGCATCTTGGATATTATATTCAGCCATCTCCATATTTTATCAGTTTGAGTTGCAACTGCTACCCAGCAACTCCGGCATTTCTGCAGAATTGCCAATTTCATGTATATTGTAGCCAATCCTTCCAAGGATTGTGTATTTTTCCATATTAGTGTTTCCAGGGGTTGAGAACTTGCTCCCCATAATTTATTTGAGCTGATATTGATATATCATTCTATATTCATGTATTTTGTTGCAGTGTCTCCAATGAACTGCATTATTTTAGTCATATAAGCTTCTTGCATAGCAGTGTAGATGTATTTCCTTGTACATGTCTAATTGAGGCCTTTATTACCCAGCTTGAGTGATTGATTCCTCAAAGAATTGTACACATTTGCTGCTACATTATAATTTGGTTGGATATCTACTTCTTCATGTGTGCAGACTTCATAGAATAACGTCGTTGCTCCATATCTTGTGCTTGCATATGTTGCAGTCCCTTCATTGGGCATTTTCCGAGGACATCTAAGTGTGGTAGATCTGTTTAACCACCATAGAAGGATTTATTTGGAGCCATATCTTGGATTTCATTCTTAGATACATTTATCTAAGGGATCCAGGTCTTGGTTTCAAATCCTGCTGCCTCCATATCTAGAAAATGCATTTTCCAGCCATGGATTGCTAGTTGTCCCAGATTGGGAACATTACAGATCTTCATCAAAGCATGATGATGAAGAGGATTGTGCTTTGGTTTCCAAGGCAAAGAAGGGTAAGGGGAATAAATTCCATTCTAAATCTGAGTCTAAAGGCAAGAATCTAGATATGTCCAAGGTGAAGTGTTTTCATTGTCACGAACATGGGCATCTTGCTACTAACTGTCCACAAAAGAAGAAGAACAAGAAGGTTTTTGGAGCTGCAGTGGTGAGGCCCTTGCCTCACAATTTGAGCTTGAATTCTCCTTGATTGCATGCATGGTTTCAAATTCATTGGGATTAGTGTGGTATTTTTATAGTGGCACTTCCTTTCACATGAAGGGAGACAAGGAACTTTTCAGTGACTTGGTGGAGAAAGATCTCCAGATGCATATAGATATGGGTGATGACAGACGATACAGTGCTACCGAGATTGGTACCATTACCTTTCATATGGAGTTAGGTAAATAATTTCAATTGAAATATGTTATGCATGTTCCGGGTCTGAATAAAAATTTGGTCTCAGTCGCAATGTTGGAGGACAGGGGCTATGGTGTTGTTTTTAGCGATGGAAAATATTTCCTGCGACATAAAACAACGATTCAAGCCAAGAGGATAGGGATTCAAGTAAAGAATCTCTACAATATAGAGGTAGATGGTTGTGCTGCCATGATGGGAAAGGCATAAAAAGTGGTGAGCTGGGATGAGGGCGAATTATGGAACAGGCGATTGGGTCATCTTCATCATGAACCTTGAAATTCATGCAAAAAATATCTGTTGGAGTTCCAATGGGAACACTTACTCAGTTAGATTAGTGCAAGGGTTGCACCATGGGGAAGTATGTAAATTCCACCTTTAATGAGAAGGAGAACTATGCTTTGGGGATCCTTGATAGAGTTCACATAGACGTGTGTGGACCATTATCGGTTGCTTCAACAACAAAACTTAACTACTATGTAATATTTTTTTATGAATTTTCTCGTAAATGCTGGATCTTCTTCATGAATAATAAGGATCAAACATTCTCAAAGTTCTGTGAGTTTAAGGCATTGATGGAGAAATATTCGTGGAAGCAAGTGAAGGCTCTTAGGAGCAATAATAGTGGATAATACATCTCTAAATAATTCAAGAACTTCTACAGCGAAGAAGGAATTCAAATAGAACTCATAGCACCTCATAACCCATAGCAAAATTGGGGCATGAAGAGGAATAAAAAAATGATCATGGGTGCAACACGAGCGATGTTGCATGATTAGGGCCTACCAATGAATATGTAATATTCCTTTTTCAAGACTACTCATAAATCATGCATCAAAAATGCATTTCCAAAAAAAAATGTAATAAAACAGTGAAATGGGCTCTTGGATCCCATATATTAGTCAATATACATTCTAAATATAATAATATATCTGAAGCAAATCAAATTAGTTGGGCTAAACAGACCTCCCACACTAGTGCAACTAAAAATGGTGAAAAACCCCAAGACTGCAAAATGCCGAAGAAACTGCTCAAGGGACTGCGTAGTCTAAGAGAGGGTTTACACATAAAATCATAGGAGAAAAATAGATATACTCGTGTATTTATAAATAATGCTGAAGTACAAAGATCTAATCTCCTATACAAAATACAAAAGAAACCGGCAAGGGTTTCTTGACAAGCACTCTATATATAAAATGTGATATTCAGGAAATGACTGAATAATCACTGCAAAACTGAAGTACATGAGTGTAGAAGGATGAAATATTTCTGATATTATGTAGAAACCTCAAGGGATTCCTCCCATGAAAGGATGAACCTTTCAATCAAAAGGAAACACTGCAACAGAGCCACCAAACCATGCAATGAACACTGCCTCCAAAATAATGCACTCCCTAGCAGAAACATCGTTAGGAGGGTATGAGAAATGTGTGATCTGATACCACAGATCTGAAATAAGATCTGGATCTCTCCAAACAGATCTCTCAAGTGAAGGAAACCTTCCTCCAATGAGAAACTAGCTCAGAAGCCGGGATTACAATCCCTTCCACTGCTGCACCCAGCAACACTGCACAATCTCCGGAAAAGTTGTGCTGATGTAGATGGATGAAGCTTGGCATGAAAACCTGATGTGGAATGTTGAATAAAAACTCTCCCAATGAGCTCCTCAAATGAAAGTGGTGGGATTCCCGCCCGGGAACACCCAGTGCTAAACATCACTACAACTTTGCTAAGCAGTAAAGCAGCAACAATTCTTGGCAGCCAAGAATAATAATTCTACAACATGATCAATAATTCTGCCATCCTTTTCCTTATATAAGATGTGACTTTTCTTTCCATTGGCCCCACTCACTTAGGTTACTTCTAACCCAAGTTACATTTCCCTCCAAAATTGTGTTATCCATCCTAGGATTCCTCCTCCACTAAAACCGCGTTGTTGACTTGGTCAAAGCAGCTTCATTTTACCTTTGTTCACACATGGAGGTGTTTATTAAGCTAGAAAGAATGTCTCCTTTCACACTTGGATTTTTTTTATCCTCATTAGGAGACTTATGGGATTTTCTACCCATTTATTCACCGGCTAGAGATGCTGCTAACTCTAATGTTTCATTTAGCTTGGAAGCTAAAATCTTGGAACATTACAGTCCTCCCCTCCAAAATATTTGCTTGTCCTCAAGAAAATGAATAAGGATACAAAATGTCTCCCCTCTTCCTCATGTGGCCTCCATCAATAGCCTCCATCACTGCATCAAGAGAATCTGCAAATAAACTGTCATCCAATGCTTCCTCCCAAGGGTGCAAAACCAAAGTGTATGCATCAATCAAAGGTGTAAAGGGTGAATGGAAACATGCTAGCTGTCTCATGGCCCCCACAAAGTAGGAGTGATGATCAACATGGTGAATGAGTGCCTCGCTCACCCATGCTATCATCCAAATGAAGTGAGTCACCATCCAACATGGTAACTCATGAAAAGTCTCCTCCACCTTGTGCTCCTGAAATGAAGGTGGGCTGAATGTATGTACATGATAGGCAAGAGGGCCTATCCCACGCTGGCCTCTTCTCCACTTATGATAAGTGTAGAAGGTATGCTGATCTAGGGCTACAAAATGATTGCCCTCCAATGGCAAGAAGAAGATGGAGCCTCCAAGGACTCTTCCTCCAAAATCATGAGTCATGCCAACCCAAACCATTCCATTCAAGATGAATGGCACATCATCACCACATGGCATCCAAATCAGAAAATGGCTGAAGGTTATGTGCAAGTTTGGATGATACATATGGTCTCTCTGGTGGATACAACGTAGTTCTCCCAACTGTTGCTTGAGAATGTCATATGGCAAGTGTTCCTGCAACAAGTTACAAGCTGGATATGTATGTACTCCCAACATGGGAAAGTAAGCATAAATTTCTATCAGCTATACATAGATAGAATAAAAATACACTTGCCAAAAGTCATGTATAGATGGGTTACTATCATCATAAACATTGGCCCTAAAGTGACCATGAAACCCAAAAATACTCTTGCTCTTTTGAGGAGCAATGCATTGTGCAAACATGGTGAGAAAGTAAAAATACTCAATAGAGTAATAAAAAAGTACAGGAATGCATTCTCTACCATACATAGTGAGTGGGATGAAAGTGATATCCTCCAATAAGTCCTCCCATGAGAATCTACTCATAAAAATCTGCAAGAAGAAGGGATACCTCCTTCCCTTGGAATATCTCATCCATAAGAACATGCTCCTATGTGACAGCGTTGTAGGCCTTAAGAATAAGGCTCCATGACTCCTCCCTTGGAAATTCCACATGCCAAAGCCATCCACCATAATTCTGTTATGTCTGAAGATCATCTTCCAACATGGAAGTCTCTCATGATCCTCCAATATTGAAGGGTAGCCTCCTTGCACCATGAATGTGCCTTCCTTCTCTTCAGAAATATCATGAAAAGTATGGGAAGAATTTTTCCCATACTCTCCCAAGTGCCACCATAGTAACAACAACCTTTGTTGCAGCCTGATATCTCCCTCATACAAGCTTCCTTTGAACACTAACACATCAGCAATACATGGAAGCAAGATACAATAAAAACAAGTTTCCAGTTGACAACCGGAGAGTGAATCTTGGTCCTGCTCATGGAACCAGCACAGTGCACCCTTGGCCTGCATCAAAATCAGAATCAACAAGTGCTTTACCAGCCACTTTTTTTCTACCATAGTCATCTCATAAGATGAAAACATGAAGTCACAATATGGTGTCATTGGTGCACACCAAGAGACATATGGCTTCCCCCACAGCTCATAAAAAAGATAGCCAAGATCAATGCTACAAGTAGCTGCAAGTACATCATCATATAATATGCAAGAATAAATATTTCTTCTTGTTATATCATGTTGCTCAAATAAAGGAAAGAAGTAAAATAAAAAAAATGAAATGATACCTCTTCCATTATGTACTTGAGGTCTTGAGCTGAAATGGCTCAACTAGAAATTCTCCCTCACTCCCAAAGAGTAGGAAGGTAGATGTGACATCCTCTCTATCACCATCTGGGCTATACATCTCTCCATATGTTGATATATGTCATGTTGGATGCCCTCTCAAGTGAAATCCTCCATCAACTGTAAATATGCATCAAAGTGCATAGAGGAGAAGTCCTCATGTGCTGCATGTAGTAGCTTCTCCTTGAAACTAGAAGATCTATTCAAGAAGATCTTGCCATAGGACTAGATGACCACATCTCTTACCATGTATCTATTATCTCCATCCAGGTCATCAAGAATCATGCATGCACCAAGATCCTTGGAGTACTCTACCAAAAGTTGAGATCTCCAATAAGGATCAATCCTCCTCAGTGACAGCGCTGATGATCTGGCATGTGAAGTTCCACTCATGCTGCTGCCTGCTACTTTGACATCCCCCATGCCAAATTTCTCCTCAAAACTCTTCATCTCTACAAAATCCAAAAGTGGTGAACCAAAATACAAGACATCTCTCATCAGCTAAAGATCAGGTGGCCTCCCATGGGGAATGCCTCCATGAAGTGAGACATTAATATCAAGAGTAGACTGCATAGGTGATTGGGAAATCTTGCCCCTGCTTCTACAGTGCAAATCAGTCTGCCTCTTCCTTGCATTGGCTCTCTGAAATAGAGAAGGGTGTATGCCTCTCATCAACTGATGTTGCTCTTCCTCCTTTCCTCCTCCTTCCAGCTGCAATGCTGCACAATCATGCTGCTCACTGATTGTTCTTGGACCTCTATGTATGAGATCCTAGGGAACTTCTTGCAAAGATACAAGAATCCCTCCTGTGGGAGCATGTGCTCCTCCCTCCTCTACATGAGGCACTAGATGTGCTCTAGATGTGACAATGTTGTTGCCTTATTCTCCATCAATGTGTGTAGGAAACAATCTCAACAATTGGATCCCCTTGTGAAAAAGTGATCCCCATGCCCTTTGGTTCAAGAATATGAACTGGAGGTTTTGCTTCCGGCAATGTGTAATGCAAGACATCAGCTCTTCTCATGTTTTTCGGAAATGGAGTTTCCTCCATCACATGCAAGGGTTTTCTTTTCTCCAATTTTCCTTGCTCATGTGTCTTAGGATTTTTTTCACCAAACCTCTCCATAATTTTTTTTATGAATCTTGCATATGAGAAAGTATTGGCATTCTTTAAAGAATAAGATTCAAAAATCCACCATGCATGAGCCTTACCTGTGAAATGTAGCAGTGCAACTCTGATAGCTTCATCTCTAGAAATATGGTGCAGCTGCAAATAGGAGTTTAGCTCCTTCACCCAAGCTCCAACTAAACATGTAGGTGATCCGAAAAAAGTAGATACAAGAAATCTATCTACATCCTACTGCTGTCTCTTCTTCATCTGGATCTTGAAAAACTCTTGGAAATCAGTATTATCTCTAAACTTCTTAGTTTGAGATTCATACTCACGCAACAAATCACTAAGAGTCATTCTCTTAGGCATTCTTCCTCCTCTCATCCATCTCATGATAGCTCTGGGAATTTGACTGCGCTGTGCATCATGGAGTGTAGCTGCATGCTCACACTCACCATGTGCCAATCTAGATTCAGCTCTAGAATCAACCTCCTTTGGAGATTTCATATCCAATCTTATTTTCTTCAGCTCTCCTTGAAAGCTCTTCATATATTTTGGAAGAAGCTCTGTAAGCATGTCTTCCTTTCTGCCTGCACAAACTGAAGCTTTCTGGCTTATTTCCATCTCTTCTTCTTTTGATAGTTGGATCTCACAGGCTGAGCCAGAGATCATGCTTTGATACCACTGTAATATTCCTTTTTCAGGACTGCTCATAAATCATGCATCAAAAACGCATTTCCAGCAACAAATGTAATAAAACAAGTAAATGGGATCTTGGATCCCATAGATTAGTCAATATACATTCTAAATCCAATAATAGATCTGAAACAAATCAAACTAGTGTTGAATCTTTGGTTAAACTGAGAGGGGTGGGGGGGGGGGGTGAATCAGTTTAACACATGCATTATCTTTTTAAAATTTATCAGGCCTATTTACAACTTAATATGTGAATAGTCTTAAAATGTTGCAGCAAGTATTAAATTAATGTGACATCAACCTTATAGTGAGAGGAGTAAACAATTAAACAGATTGAGTGGATCATATTAACATATAAGCAACACACATTGAGACAGTAGATGTAAGTGGAAACCCACAAAGGGAGAAAACCACATCTTATTATTGTTGTGATGCAAAGACAAGCTCCAACTCCCTCTCGCCACTGTTTTTCTGTAGGCACCAACCTACAAGAGGCTCCAACCTTAGTTAGCTACAATTGAAAGCTATCAAGCTTCAACTTGATAGGGAAGCTCCAACTTCCTCAATTTATCTAAAAAAATGTTTGCTGATTTACCTCAGATATCAACTCTGTTCTGTAGCATCTCTTTCTGCTCCTCTCTTCCTTATCTTCTTTGCCTCAATCTTCTATACTCGGCATTCTCTATACTTACTCTCTCTAACAACTCTATACATATCAAGTTAATATTATATATAGAGTTCATCACATGACTATTTGTATTCCACAAGGAATTTGGAGTGGACAGCCATGACTCTTTGGATTTTGCCTTCTCATTCCTTTGTCCAACTCATTTAAAAATATAACAATATGTACAAATTTCAATGTTACATTGGGATTTTTCTTTTCCTTCGGATACTTGCCTTTGCATGACAAACAATATAAAACAATTAAACATTTACATTTTCAATTTCAGAATATAAACTTCACTCAGCCCTTTGCTTGCTGATTTTTTCCTGTCTGTAGCAGTCATGCAACTGTCCTGCATACTTTTTTCACTGCAATTGTGTGCACCTGTGCATGTACACCTGTCAAACCTGCAATCTCTGTTTACCTCTGTCAGCCCCATGCTTCCTCTCTCTGTGTGCATATAAAATGCATATAGCAAATTTGTACTCAATACAACTGTCAATCTAGGTAATTTCAATACTCTATTTTCTGGGTTGGCAGTTTAACTTAATAAATGTGGCAGCTGCCTTTGGAATCAATGGTTAAGACCCTGCAATGTCTATCAAGCGCTCCTTACATTAAATATAGGATTTTGAAGCCATACGCAGAAACTCGCTTAACCCAAGGTCTCCTTAGTTCATTTCCAAATGAATTCACCTCTTGAATAGTTTTACTACAAAACCTTTGGTTTAATCAACTCTCGGCATCTTCAAAACTGTGGTTAAACCATAATAAAAAACCCAACTTATAATATTTCGAATATTCTGGCCAAACCATTACATAGAAGTCTTTGCATATACTCGGTTTTATAATTTGACTCCAATGGTCAATAAGTTATATTTAATTCTGCTTTATGAAGGCATCAATGAATATCTCAACTTTGGAATAACACTCAAAGTGATGGCCCACTCGCTCTTCGTCATAATTTATATTTAATTTAAACAAAACTTGGTTAAGAACCCAGTTCTTAACATATCTATAATCGACTATAGCCTACTATTGATTAGGCCTCATGCATATGAAAATACTTTAATAACCTCACCATATCAGCGTATTTCGTATCCGGGCCCACACATTACATCAAAAATTCATATGCGCCTTATCATATAATATATATATATATAACAATCATATCACAATGCTCTGTATTATAAAGTGAACCATGCAACATATATCAACCCCAACCTTCTTGAACTTTGAATTGAATAAATCAACGGCATTTAAACGAATTTTCAGGCCCACATCCATATAACGTACCTTGGCTTAAGTATTGAACGGATCCAACGATCCATATGACGTCGCGCTCCAAGCGTTGATCGGACAATCACTATGCATTTTTCGCGTTAATTTTCGTTCTGAGATTTAACATCCCAAAAGCACGCAAAATACGTGGTTTTCGAAAACCACTTCAAACCACGTGTCAAATGCTCAACCGTATCGCGTTGTTTTTCGTTATACCACTTACCATTTTAATTGTCGCACGAATCCCACTTTCACTATTCCAAAACAGCTCCCACCATTCATTCAAGGTTCTGTTTAGTATAAGGTTCCGCCTTTTCATTTGTTGACCTCTTGCTTCATTTACAATTTAACACGATGCTTCCATATGTTTAACGCCCAGCTCCATCAGGTTTTCACTGCGCATTCACGGTTCCTCTCTAGGTTCCATTCCTCACCGTTGTTTATAATTCCGCCTCTTTAACTACTGTTCTTCATGCATGTGTTATATTTATGCTTCCATTTTATTCAATGCTACCTCTGCTACCCATTCATAGAACCAATCTGCTCAATAAGATCCTCTCCACTTTCTCCACTGCTTTGATGTCTAATACCTCTGCGACTTGTAACCATTCTGACTGTCCATGGGTTCATGCTCCTTTCAGCCTCGCTTTCTACTTCATCACTACACAGACTCTGCGTCCAAATGTATCCTCGTTCCAATCTTTAACCGAGGTCGTGTATTTGAATTGGATTGAACTAATACCAGTCCTTCTACAGGATTGTTGATCCCTCCAGTGCAAATTAACTACCATTTCAACCCTATCTCAACAATTGTGTGCAAAAAATTATTTGAAACCCTTGCCAGAGGGTTTATTCAACTCTGTTTATAACCCTTGCCACCGTTGCTTCAAAAAACATTGTTATGCATTGATCCTCTGTTTTCAATTCCTGTGCATGACAGTGCACTTGGCAGTGCATGACTATGCATGTCAGTGTAGGACCATTTCTTTGTTTCTTTGTACACTTAGTATTCTATGTATCCTCTGTATCATACCTAGGCTACTTATTTTTCTACCCTGCTTCTTCAAATGGCCCATTTCACAGCTGCTCAACCCTCTGCATCCTCTTCAAATCTCTGTTGCCTCTCTGCTACAGTCTTCTTTTTCTATCTCTCTGCTTCTATGTTGTCTCCATTGCCTTGTTGTTGTTTCAATTGCTCCTCCTTTTCCATCTCCTTTGCCTGTCTCTGCCTCTGCTGCCTCTTTTTCCATTAATGACAACATTTCCAACAGTCTCCCCCTTTGGCATTGATGGCAATACACTTTCTCTGTTTGCCTTTTAGGACCCTTTCTCTTGTTGCTTGCTCTTCCTCCCCCTTTGACATCAATGGCAAGGGGTTGCTCATTTTTCAGTGTGCTTTCAACTCTCGCCTGTGTTGCATTGATCTTGAGGACTTGTTTCATGCTTTCCTTGCTAACTGATCTCCCCCTGGAATGATATTTTCGTTTCTGTTCTCCCCCTGGACTGAAGCTTCCTTTTTCTTTCAGAGAGTAGTATCTAAAGACACTACCCCTAGTTTATTTCTCAGATATTCGAATGGCTCTCTAGCAATAGGTTTTGTGAATATATCTGTTGTTTGTTATTTTGTGGGGACATATTCCAACTTTACTACCTTCTGTGCTACTTGTTCTCTTAGAAAATGGTACTTGATTGGGATGTGTTTAGTTTTTGAATGAAGTGCATGATTTTTTGAAATACTTATAGCACTTGTATTATCACATTTGATAGAGATGGGTTCATCAATGCATACCTTCATATCTTGGAGGGTTTGCTTCATCCACATGACTTGTGTACAACATGCTGTTGCTGCTATGTATTCTGCTTCTGTTGTAGATAGATAAATAGATGTTTTTTTCTTGCTTAGCCATGCCACCAGACTTTCTCCTAGATAGAATGAACCTCCACTTGTGCTTTTCCTGTCATCCACACAGCTGGCCCAATCTGCATCTGTGTATGCTATCAAAGTGAAGCTTTTTCCTTTAGGATACCAAAGTCCATACTGTGCAGTTCCTTGTAGATATATGAATATTCTTTTGACTACAAGAAGATGATTTTGTTTAGGTGCTACTTGATATCTAGCCACTAGTCCTACTGCTAGCATGATGTATGGTCTTGATGCTGTCAGATACAACAGACTTCCTATCATGGATTTGTAGAGTTTTTTATCTATATCAGCAAATCCATCATCAGCACACAGCTTGCATCCCGCGATCATGGGAGTTGACACAGGTTTGCAGTCCTCCATTTTGAACTTTTTCAACATTTCTTTTAAGTATTTTTCCTGTGAGATGAATGTACCTATGTTATTTTGCTGAATTTGAAGTCCTAAGTAGAATTTGAGCTCTCCAATCATGGACATCTAAAACTCTGATTTCATCTCCTCAGCAAACCCTTTTGCTAGTTCATCTCTGTTGCTTCCAAACATAATGTCATCAACATATACTACAACAATCAAGAGTTCATTTTCATGGGATTTTATGTATAGATTGCCATCTACTCCACCTCTCTTAAAGCCTTGTTTTTGCAAATACTAATCCAGTCTTAAGTACCAAGCACGAGGAGCCTGTTTCAGTCCATATAGAGCCTTCTTCAGTCTGCACACATAGTCTTCTTTGTCTGTTAAAGAGAAACCTTATGGTTGTTCCATGTAGACTTCTTCTTCTAGATCTCCATTCAAAAAAGCAGATTTTACATCCATTTGATATGACTTGAAGTCTTGGTAGCATGCAAAGGCCAAAAACATTCTAATGGCTTCCATTCTGGCTACAGGGGAAAATGTTTCATCGTAATCAAGTCCTTCAATTTGTGAATATCCTTTACAGACAAGTCTGGATTTATTCTTGACTACCTGTCCTTCCTCATTCATTTTATTTTTGAATACCCATTTTGGGCCTATAACATTTTTCTCAGTGGGTCTAGGAACTAGTTCCCAGGTATTGTTCTTCTCAATCTGGTCCAATTATTCATTCATAACATTCACCCAAGAATTGTCCTTGCTGGCTTCTTCAAATTCCTTTGGCTCTATTTGTGATAACATGGCTATGTATACCTCTTATGTCTGTTCAGTTAGCTGCCTTCTTGTCTGGACCCCTACTCTCTTGTCTCCAATGATCTGATCTTCTGGATGGTTCTTCTGAGTGTATCTTGATGGGGCTTTCGATATTAGTTCAACATCTTCTGTTGTCTTGATTGTTTCATCATCATCTTGGTTTTCTTCTTCATGGTTGTCTGATGGACTGCTGCAGTCTATATCTCTTGTATTGTTTGTAATTTCTTCATCAAATCTCACGTCAATGTTTTCTACTATTTTTCGAAGAGTCTTGTTGTAGCACCTGCATCCTTTAATTTTGGAAGCATATCCTAGAAATATCCCTTCATCTGCTCTTGCATCAAATTTCCCAAGACTTTCATCATTATTCTTTATGTAACACTTGCTTCCAAAGATTCTAAAATGTTTGATTGAAGCTGGTTTCCCATGCCATAGTTCATAGGGAGTCGTGTCACTGCTTGGCCTTAAGTGGGATTTTTTTAGAATATGCATGGCTGTGTGTACTGCTTCTGCCCAGAAGGTTTGAGGAATATTACTCTCTTGCATCATGGCTCTGGCTATTTGCTATACAGACCTATTTTGTCTCTCTGCTACTCCATTTTGCTGAGGTGTTCCTGCAATAGTAAATTGTTGCTTTATCCCATGTTCATTGCATAGGTCAGCAAAGTCATAATCTGTGAATTCACCTCCTCTGTCCGATCTGATGCATTTTAGCTTGCATCCTGTTTGATTTTCTGCTAATGCTTTGAATATCTTAAATTTTTCCAGAGCTTCCGATTTATTCTTGAGAAATGCAACCCATGTCATTCTGGAGAAGTCATCTATTATCAGCATGAATTAGGATTCTCCACTTGGAGTTTTAGTTCTTGCAGGTCCACACAGGTCCATGTGCACAAGCTAAAGTGGTCTTCTTGTTGATAAATCATCTTTGGCCTTAAATGATGTGTGGGTCTGTTTGCCCAATTAACAAGATTTGCATATGGTATTAGAAGGCCTTTTTATTTCTGGCATGTCTCTGACAACATTCTTCTTGCTTAGTCTGATGATGTGATCGAAGCTAAGATGTCCCAACCTTTTATGCCATAACCATGACTCCTCAAGTTTGCTAAGATGACATGCTTCATCTTTCTCTTTCACAATGTAAACATTACTCTCTGTTCGAACTTCTTTGAGCAAAGTCTTACCTGTGGTGCTTGATCTGACTTCACAATCTTGTGCTCTAAAAAGAACTTCACAACCTTTATCACACATTTGACTAACACTCAGCAAATTTGCTTTCAGCCCATCTACAAATAGTACATCTTGGGCCTTTCCTCTGCCATTTTCTAGGCTGACTGAGCCTTTTCCTTTTATTTTTCCTGATTTATCATTGCCAAAAGTAACATTGCCAGATTTCTTTTCATCAAGAGTTATAAACTTACTTCTGTCTCTAGTCATGTGTTTTGAGCAGCCATTGTCCAAATACCACTGGATTTTCAGGTCTTGAGCAGTTAGAGCCAAGTCACATTTATTCACCTTCTTTATCCACTGGAAGCATCCTTTTGTTTGGTATCTTTGGTGAGATGATGAACTACATCTTCTGAGAGGACATTTGGAAGGCATATGTCCAATTTTATTACATACATGGCATTTGATTATGATTTTTGCAGAATTGTGAGTATGAGTAAAATTTCCTTGATTCATGAACCTCCTTGAGGTGTTGAGCATCAATCTTTGTCCATATTTTCTGCAATCAATGATTTTATGGCCAAATTCTTTACAATAAAAACAGTAACCATAGAAACAATTTGCATACCTGATGTGAGGTTGTCTTCTCCATTTGTTTGGTTAGACATTCCTTCACCGTTTGCATCTTTTGTCAAGCCTAAATTACTCCTTGCATGAAATATGTAAATGTAAACGAACTTGTGGCAGACATAACAGTGGCATTCTTCATAGGAGGGAAGAATATCCTTTGATGGCTTCCAAATTTGACATACTCAGGGGTATATGATCCTTTTTCTGTTGTCTTAGTATTTATTGCATTCTTTGTTACTAGAGGTTTCTTCTGATCTCTGTCTTCCTCATTACATGTTTCTTCTTTTGTAGGAATTGTTTGAGCTGCTTCATCAGCATTTTCTGCTTTTACAAAAATAATATTTTTGTTTTCCTTTTCTTTGCTTTTACTTGATTCTCCTTCATAGCCTAGTCCAGTTTTTATAAGAGGAGATCTTTGAGCATCCAGAATTTCGTTCAACTTACTAGAGCTTGTTGTTTGAGAGGAATTTGTAGACACTTTCCTCTGAGCATTTTCTAATTTCTTCCTCAGACATACTACTTCTTCTTCCAGCTTCTCTTGTTCTCGAGTTTTATCCTTGATTTGCTGAAGTAACATGTCTTCTATCTTCTTGGCTTCTTCAAGCTCTACCTTCAGCTGCATGAGGACTTCTGAATTTTTCTCTTCTCTTACATACTTGAGGAGAATGTCCTTTTGTTTTCTGCACTTCAGTTTGAGTCTATCAATCTCCTCCAGGGCACTTCTTAGCTCCCCCTCAAGGTCAACTTCACCTTCTTCTTCATCTTCTAGCAGGAGTCCTTCAAGTTCTTCTATGGCCATCAATAAAAATTCAGAGGTTCCTTCTTCACTTGAGGGTTCATCTGAGTCTTCAGATGCACTGTTGTCTTGTTGAGCATAGAAGGATTTTCTACTAAATTTATTTCCTTTCTGCCAGTTCTTTGATGTATTTTTCCCTGATTCTTGAGCCTGATTCTTTACTTTCTTGTGAGGACACTTAGCAGCATAGTGTCCAACTCTTCCACAGTTAAATCATTTGAAAGGAAGTTTTCCTTTGTACTTACCTGAGCCTCTATCCAGCTTCTTGACAAATTTAGCCTCTTCTTCATCATAGGAAGAACATGTATCTTCCTTTTCTTCTTTCTTATTTTTTGTTTTAAAAGCTCCCTCCCTCGTACTTGGCTTCTTCTGTGGGAGTCTCATCTCATACGTTGTTAGATTTCCAAGTGGCTGGTTCATGGTCAAGGTTTCCCAATCAGTTGTTTCTTCTATTGCAGACACCTTGGGGTTAAAACTGGGTGGAAGAGATCTTAGAATCTTTTGTACAATTACAACTTCTTTTATGGATTCTCCTAGAGCCTTCATGTTATTTACTATTTCTGCAACCCTTAGAAAGAAGCTGGAAATGTCTTCATCATCATTCATTTTTAAGTTCTCAAACTGGGCTCTATAGACTTGAAGTTTGGCAGTCTTTACCTTCTTGTCTCCCTCATGGATGTTCTCTAGGGTATCCCACATCTCTTTGGCAGTGTCTTTGTGCATTAATTTGATAAACTCTGCCTCACACAATCCATTTAAGATGGCATTCATGGCTTTTGCTTTAGCTACAAAATCTTGTTTGGTTTCTTTCTCTGAGACAGTTGCCTTTGGGGCATATCTTAATTCCACAGTAGCCCAAAATTCTATTCATAGAGACATTATGTATGTCCTCATTTTGATTTTCCAGAAGGCATAATTTGCACCAGTGAAAAAAGGGGCTTTATTGGTTGAGCATCCTTCTTTACTAGCCATCCTGGGAACCTAGGATCTCCTTTCAGTTGTTAAACTGATACAAAAGGAACTTGGCTCTAATACCAAATTGTTGAATATTTGGTTAAACTGAGAGGGGGGGGGGGGGGAGGTGAATCAGTTTAACACATGCATTAGATTTTTAAATTTTATCAAGCTTATTTACAACTTAATATGTGAACAGACTTAAAATGTTGCAGCAAGTATTAAATTAATGTGACATCAACCTTATTGTGAGAGAAGTAAACAATTAAACAGATTGAGTGGATCATATCAACATATAAGCAACACACATAGAGACAGTATATGTAAGTGGAAACCCATAAAGGGAGAAAACCACATCTTATTATTTTTGTGATGCAAAGGCAAGCTCCAACTCCCTCTCACCACTGTTTTTGTGCAGGCACCAACCTACAGGAGGCTCCAACCTTAGTCAGCTACAACTGACAGCTATCAAGCTTCAACTTGATAGGGAAGCTCCAACTTCCTCAATTTATCAAAAGAAATGTTTGCTGATTTACCTCAGATATCAGCTCTGTTCTGTAGCATCTCTTTCTGCTCCTTTCTTCTTTATTTTCTCTGCCTCAATCTTCTATACTCGTACTTATACTTACTCTTCTTAACAAATCAGAAAGTATATCAATTTAATATTATACATAGAAATACATAAAAGGACTTGTATTCCACAAGGAATTTGGAGTGGACAGCCATGACTCTTTGGCTTCTGCCTTCTCATTCCTTTGTCCAACTCATTTAAAAATATAACAATATGTACAAATTTCAATGTTACATTGGGATTTTTATTTTCCTTCGGATACTTTCCTTTGCATCACAAACAATATAAAACAATTAAACATTTACATTTTCAATTTCATAATATAAACTTCACTTAGCCCTTTGCTTGTTTATTTTGTCCTTTCTGTAGCAGTCATGCAACTGTCTTGCATACTTTGTTCACTGTAATTGTGTGCACCTGTGCATGTACACCTGTCAAACCTGCAATCTCTGTTTACCTCTGTCAGCCCCATGCTTCCTCTCTCTCTGTGCATATAAAATGCATATAGAAAATTTGTACTCAATACAACTGTCAATCTGGGTAATTTCAATACTCTATTTTCTGGGTTGGTAGTTTAACTTAATAAATGCAGAAGCTACCTTTGGAATCAATGGTTAAGACCCTGCAATGTCTATCAAGTGCTCCTTACATTAAATATAGGATTTTGAAGCCATACGCAGAAACTCGCTTAACCCAAGGTCTCCTTAATTCATTTCCAAATGAATTCACCTCTTGAATAGTTTTAGTATAGAACCTTTGGTTTAATCAACTCTCGGCATCTTCAAAATTGTGGTTAAACCATAATAAAAAACCCAACTTATAATATTTCGAATTAATATTGGAATATTCTGGCCAAACCATTACATAGAAGTCTTTGCATATACTCGGTTTTTATAATTTGACTCCAATGGTCAATAAGTTATATTGAACTCTGCTTTATGAAGGCATCAATGAATATCTCAACTTTGGAATAACACTCAAAGTGATGGCCCACTCGCTCTTCGTCATAATTTATATTTAATTTAAACAAACCTTGGTTAAGAACCTAGTTCTTAACATAACTATACTCGACTATAGCCTACTATTGATTAGGCCTCCGCATATGCAAATAATTTAATAACCTCACCATATCAATGTATTTCGTATCCCGGCCCACACATTACATCAAACATTCATATGTGCCTTATCATATAATATATATATACCAATCATATCACAACACTCCGTATTATAAAGTGAACCATGCAAAATATATCAACCCCAACCTTCTTGAACTTCGAATTGAATAACTCAACGGCATTTAAACGAATGTTTGGGCCCACATCCATATAACGTACCTTGGCTTAAGTATTGAACGGATCCAACGATCCATATGACGTCGTGCTCCAAGCGTTGATCGGACGATCACTACGCATTTTTCGTGTTAATTTTCGTTCCGAGCTTTAACATCCCAAAAGCACGCAAAATACGTGGTTTTTGAAAACCACTTCAAACCACATGTCAAATGCTCAACCGTATCGCGTTGTTTTTCATTATACCACTTACCATTTTAATTGTCGCGCGAATCCCACTTTCACTATTCCAAAACAGCTCCCACCATTCATTCAAGGTTCCGTTTAGTATAAGGTTCCACCTTTTCATTTGTTGACCTCTTGTTTCATTTACAATTTAACACAACGCTTCCATATGTTTAACGCCCAGCTCCATCAGTTTTTCACTTCGCATTCACGGTTCCTCTCTAGGTTCCGTTCCTCATCGTCGTTTATAATTCTGCCTCTTTAATTATTTTTCTTCATGCATGTGTTATATTTATGCTTCCATTTTATTCAATTCTGCCTCTGCTACCCATTCATAGAACCGATCTACTCAATAAGATCCTCTCCACTTTCTCCATTTCTTTGATGTTTAATACCTCTGCGACTTGTAACCATTATGACTGTCCACAGGTTCATGCTCCTTTTAGCCTTGCTTTCTACTTCATCATTGCATAGACTCTGCGTCCAAATGTATCCTCATTCCAATATTTAACCGAGGTCATGTATTTGAATTGGATTGAACTAATACCAGTCCTTCTGCAGGATTGTCAATTCCTCCAGTGAAAATTAACTACCATTTCAACCCTATCTCAACAATTGTGTGCAGAAAATTATTTGAAACCCTTGCCACAGGGTTTATTCAACTCTGTTTATAACCCTTGCCACCGTTTCTTTGAAAAACATTGTTATGCATTGATCCTCTATTTTCAATTCTCGTGCATGACAGTGCACTTGGTAGTGCATTACTGTGCATGTCATTGTAGCACCATTTCTTTGTTTCTCTGTACGCTCAGTATTCTATGTATCCTCTGTATTCTACCTGGGCTGCTTCTTTTGTTTCCCTACTTCTTCAAATGGCCCATTTCACAGCTTCTCGACCCTCTGCATCCTCTTCAAATCTCTGCCGCCTCTCTGCTACAATCTTCTTTTGCTATCTCTCTGCTTCTATGCTGTCTCCTTTGCCTTGTTGTTGTTTAAGGTGCTCCTCCTTTGCCATCTCCTTTGCCTGTCTCTACCTATGCTGCCTCTTTTGCCATCAATGACAACATTTCCAACAACTAGGTGGGCTAAACAGACATCCCACACTAGTGCAGCTAAAAATGGTGAAAAACCCCAAGACTGCAAAATGTCGGAGCAGCTACTCAAGGGACTGTTCATTCTAAGAGATGGTTTACACATAAAATAACAGGAGAAAAATAGATCTACTCATGTATTGATAAATAATGCCGAAGTACAAAGATTTAATCTCCTATACAAAATACAAAATAAACCGGCAAGGGTTTCTTGACAAGCACTCTATATATAAAATGTGATATTCAGGAAATGATTGAATAATCACTGCAAAACTAAAGTACATGAGTGTATAAGGCTAAAATATGTCTGATCTGATGTAGAACCCTCAAGGGCTTCCTCCCATGAAAGGATGAACCTTTCAATCACAAGGAAACACTGCAATGGAGCCACCAAACCATGCAATGAACACTGCCTCCAAAATAACGCACTCCCTAGCAAAAATAGTGCTGGGAGGGTATGAAAAATGTGTGGTCTGATACCACAGATATGAAATAAGCTTTGGAGCTCTCCAAAAAGATCTCTCAAGTGAATGAAACCTTCCTCCAATGAGAAAATAGCTCAGAAGTCTGGATTCCAATCCCTTCCACTGCTGCACCCAGCAACACTGCACAATCTCCAGAAAAGTTGTGCTGATGTATATGGCTGAAGCTTGGCCTAAAAACCTGATGTGGAATGTTGAATACAAACTCTCCCAATGAGCTCCTCAAAGGAAAGAGGTGGGATTCCCGCCCAGGAACACCCAGTGCTAAACAACACTGCAGCTTTGCTAAGCAGCAAAGTAGCAACAATTCTTGGTAGCCAAGAATAATAATTATACAACATGATCAATAATGCTGCCATCCTCTTCCTTATATAAGATGTGATTTTTCTTGCCCTTGGCCCCACTCACTTAGGTTACTTCTAACCCAAGTTACATTTCCCTCCAAAATTGCGTTATCCATCCTAGGATTCCTCCTCCACTAAAACTACGCTATTGACTTGGTCAAAGCAGCTTCATTTTACCTTTGTTCACACATGGAGGTGTTTTATTAAGCGAGAAAGAATGTCTCCTTTTACACTTGGAGTGTTTTTATCCTCCTTAGGAGACTTATGGGCTTTTCTAACCATTTATTCACCGGCTAGAGCTGTTGCTAACTCTAATGTTCCATTTAGCTTGGAAGCTAATATCTTGGAAAATTACATAATATGTGGGTGGAAGCATGAAACACTACATTTTATGTGCAAAATCATTGTTCGCATAGAGTACTTGGCATGATTACACCTGAAGAAGCTTTCACTGGTAAGAAACTAAATGTTTCACACTTTAATATTTTTGGCTCATCTATTTATGTGCATGTGACCAAGGACGACAGGAATAAATTGGAGCTGACTGCTAAAGTTGGGATTTTTGTGGGGTACACAGAAATACTCCATAATTATCGCATGTATTTTCAAAATAGCAGAATGACTATTGTGCGACAAGATATAAATTCGATGAGGGGAAAGCCATGTGGTTGTCGCTTGAGAGGGCGCTGGACTTGCATGCGGAGGAGGAACTACTGGTTCCCAAAGATGAGTCTCTAGATGTGGATCATCCACATGAGGAGGTTCATGGAGTGGAGATGTCCACTCACGCAAAGCTATCCATCATAAATGGCAGAAGTTGTACCATGAAAGCTGATAGGTTGAGACTTGATGCTGCACAGAATGTAGGAGCCCCTACTTCATAGTGCAAACAAAGACAACCTCCTGACCGATTTACTAGATACGTGGCTCTCATGAGAAAATTTATTGTGACTGGACCATATTCCTTTCAGGAAGCAGTGCAGGAGCCCACATGGGTAGATGCAATGGTGGAGGATTATGACTCCATTGTCAAAAATAGTGCTTGGGAAATTGTTCCAAGGCCGATTGATAAATTAGTGGTAGGTTCGATATGGATCCACAAGTTAAAGCAAGCCGCTGATGGGAGTATTGAGAAATACAAGGCCATATTTGTGGCCTGGGGCTTCCCACAGATCGAGGGGATAGATTATAAAGATACCTTTGCACCTATTGCAAGGTATTCTTTCATAAAGACCATCCTTGCTCTCTCAGCGCAGATCGCATTCATCAGATGGGTGTGAAAATTGTGTTTCTCAATGGGATCATTGAGGAAGAGGTGTACATAGAGAAACCTGAAGGTTTCAAGATCTTCAACAATGATTCGCATGTGTGCCAACTCAAAAGAGAATTGTATGGGCTGAAGTAACCACCCCGTGCTTGGTATACTTGGATAGATAGCTATTTCGCCAAACTGGGCTTCACCAAAAGTGAAGCAGATGCAAACCTATACCAATTGTGGTGGAGGGTAAGATTTTAATAATTTTTCTTTATGTTGATGATTTAATATTGACTGGTGATGAGAAGATGATACACTCATGCAAGGAGGATTTGGTAAGGGAGTTCGAAATGAAGGATATGGGCCTCTTCATTATTTTCTTGGATTGGAAATTTTTGTGTCTCAAGGAAAGTATGCAAGGGAGATACTGGGTAAGTTTCACATGGAGGGCTACAAACCCATGGATATTCCTCTTCTAGGAAAATAGAGGAAATAGGATGCTACTTCTGGAGAGGTAGTGGATGCTGTTGTCTATTGATAGTTAGTGGGTTCGCTAATGTATCTAGTGAACATGAGACCAGACATTTTCTATGTGGTTAACCAACTGAGTCAAGCTATGGTTAAGCTTACCAAGCTCTTTTGGAAGGTGGGTAAGCATGTACTGAGATACCTGAGGGGCACATCAGAGTATGGTTTATGGTACAGACAAATGGATGGAGTGAAGTTGCATGGCTTCACGGATGCAGATTGGGCGGGCAGTTCATCAGATAGAAAGAGCACATCAAGGGGGATATTTAGTATCAGGTCTACATTTGTTTCTTGGTATAGTAGGAAGAAGAGATCCATGGCACTTAGTTCAGTAGAAGTGGAATACATGGCAGTGAGTCAAGATGCATGTGAGTAAATCTGGATGAGAAAGATCTTGGTTGGTTTGTTTGGTTCTCATATGGATCTGACAATGATTCATTGTGATAATCAGAGTTTCATTAAACTCTCGATTAATCCTATGTTTCATGATAGATCCAAGAATATAGATATCTGGTACCATCATCTCATAGATTGTGTGTATAGGAGAATCATGTTGCTTCAATACATTCCCACGGAAGATCAAGATGCAGATATTCTAACGAAGGCACTCACCAAGAGCTAATTCAAATAGCATAGAGATAGGATCAAGGTGAAGGATAATCCCTTTCATGTTGAGAGGGAGTGTTGGGATTTAACAAGAAGATCCTAGTGAAAATGAAGCACCTACACTAGGATGGAGCCTCGGGCTATTTTTAGGTGTATGTCTATTTATAGTTGTATGTGAAAATTCTATTTATAGAATGTATGTCTATTTATAGATGTATGTCTACTATTATTATCCATTAATATTAGTTGGACAATAAACTATATTATATTCTCAATGAGCACTTGGAAATAGTTAACTAAAGTGGCAAATCATTTAGCTAAAGTAATTTCGAGTTAAGTGGTTGGTTGTTGGGACATGCAGGTTGACTTAGTTGTAACTGAGTGATTCGAAGTTGTAACAAAGTTGGAAGTGTAGTTATGCAAGTTGTAAAGTATTTTAACTTAGTTAAGTGAGTTAAACTCAGTTGTGCTAGTTGTAACTGAAGATACACTAGTGAGAGATCAAGTGAATTAATTATTAATTAATTCACAATCAGTGGTCTCACATGCAACTGAAGATTTACTATTATTAACTGCATGCATGTCAGATCTAGTGGAGACCTAGTTGAGTTCTAGGTGAAAGTGAAGTAAAATATTAGTTGTGAAATTATCGAGTTGCACACATGAAACCACACACACATTGGATGTTCCCATGATGATTGTGTAGTCAAGGCAGGCAATATTGAATTCATTCAGTGATTGCTATCACCAGGGATTGCGCAGTGGAGGCAGGCTGTTTGGAGACAGTAAATTGGCTAAGGAACTTGCCAGTTTTTGCATAACAGTGTGATAAAATTAACTCATGTACTAAGAGATCTTGGATTGGAGCTTTATATGTAATTGTTTCATGATCCATGACATAATATAAAATAGAAGATAGCGGGGTTTTCAGCTATAAGCTTTCCCTGATAAATTATCTGTGTTGTGTGTGATTGATATTTCTTCATGATATTGTAATTGCCGATTGTGTTTTAAATTTCCTCAAAGATTTTTAGAAGTGATTATGCATTTAACAGTAAATATTGTTAGATCAGGAGAATCCATGACATACATGTATTTTGTATAATTTCTACAGGGCGTGCAAGCTGCACCTTACTCCTACTACCATACAAACTAGAATGAACCTATGTAGTTTTGGTATACATCCACTCCTCCATGATGGCCTACACCTCCTACTTGGCCTTATAGCCCTCCATATCACCCTCATCATGTGTGTTAGCACAAGGAGCCACTCCTTGACTACATAAGGAGTAAGCCTCCTAAATATTTTTGAAATGATTTTATGTTCTTTAAGACTTTCATGCATTTGGAAAGTTATGGCAAGTATAAATTTTGTGGGTAAAAGGTAGTATAGGGAGCAGAGTGCACAAGTGGAAGAAGATGGATAGCTGGTACCTATTCCAGGAAAAATTCCTATCCTAAATCAGTCACACAACTATGATGATGGGTTTTTACGCAAACTCTATTTATGCAAAGAAAACAACATTCAGAAAATAGATTTCATGTATAAATTATTTCACAAATCCTTTATGAAATCTTCACTGACATGTTCTATAACACACATATAATTTTCAAAAAACTGAAAGTAGATAATTAACTGTTAAATCCTTTAACAGTTTCTCACTCACACCTTACTAGTTGTTGTAATTCATATTTTAGAAGAAATTAACAAAGAAAAGAGATACACCACACATTTTTCCTCCTTAGAACCCTTTTGTGTGTTTCTTCTCTTTGAGGGCTCTGAGTGTTGTTCTGTAGGGGTTGTGTTATTGTTTTTATTCATGAATTTCTCTATTTTTAAACCTTCATATTTACCTTCAATATCAATAAAATCTGTCATTAGGCTTGGATTATGTAGAACCTTGGACTTGAGCCTAAACTTGTTGCTGCCTCTAGTATTCCTCTTCCTGGTACCAGCAACAGGTTTAGCTTATTATTTCTTCTTCTTACTGTCGATGTCATATCCAACATCCTTAAGGATTTATTCATCTGATGGTGTAGGTTGATACTATTTCTGCAACTTTTGTTGAATATGTGCTTCTGGAATTTGCAGTAGCACCTATGCTTTTGATTTATCTGCATTTGCATACCTTCCTCTTCTAGCTCTAGTATAGACATTAGGAAAGGTAGGAACATGGGGTACTATTTTCATAGATGTGGGTTTTATTGTTGAGGAACTCTCTCCTTTTTCCAACCTTCTTTCATCCTTGACTACAGAAACTTTATCTTTTTTTTCCCTCGGCCTTCTTACGAATGTTTTATTTTTTGGCCTTTCTCTTTATTCTTATTTTTGCAGGCTGAGGGTTTGGTTGTGGAACTGGAGGTGTAGGTGTAGGTTGGCCTGTCCTATAAAATAAAAATTGGTCCCAAGTTTGGTTTCTCTTCCCCAAATCCTCTTCAACTAGAACTTTGATTAAAGCTTGATGGTACAAGCTATACTCTGAAACATCAATATGAGTCTGAACCCTTGTTGAAATCTTTGTCGATATTTTCAACAAGAAAAATGGAAAATTTAATTTCTTCATCCCTGCAATATGAAAAATAAATCTCATGTGATAGAGGAACACAACTGTATACCTCCTTTCACAAGTGAGGTATATCTTCATAAGCTTGATAACTTATGCCCAACCATTCTTAAGATAGCTACTTGGAATGCCTTTTTCCCAATTTGGATCTTTGTGTGCATCTTTGAGGAAGCTATTTAGATCTCCTCCTATAATAACCCACCCTTTAAACCACCTCTCTCCTTCCTGGGGAAGGTTAAAGGTTTCAACAATGGGGTCTTCAGAAACTTGCAAGATGAGGCCATAAATTGTAGCTTTCTATCCATTAAAAGAGTTAGAAAACTCTTGGGCTACTCCTAACTGTGATCTCCCTAACCTGGTGCATATATAATACCACCCTGATTGAATAAAAAAGCGTCTCACCCTCAAATTGACATCAACTAGATCTGCACCCTGTGGCTCTATTCAATTCATGTTTCCACCTATTTTAGTCATCTTCAGAAAATAAATGAATATGTCTCTTGCAAATGATAGGTCTCAAAGTTGAAGGAGATTTACCTTACAAGTGTTTCCTGTATTCACCTTTGGAATCTTTTCTAAAATCCAGAATCCTCCTGAAAATATAACTCTCAGCAATTCGAACTCCAATAGCTAAATCTTCAAATGACAAAGTTCCTGCTTTTTAGGTGGTTTTAAGACCAAAATTTGGTTCATCACCCCATGCAAATCAACCTTCATAATCGAAAATATCCCTCGTCGTGATGTGCACCATGTGATAATTCATCATCACCTTCAGTTGGTTGCATTTTTCCATATGGAGTGCCCCAGATGTCTTGAGACAAGTGGATCTGTGACTAGCAATCATCTCCACTGTCTTTGTTTTTAATTGGAAAAAATTTCTGACAACAATGTTGTGCATCCTGCCAAATAGTTATGGCGTTGAGTGTAATAAACATGATCTCCTCCATTCAGAAAAACACATACTTAGATATACGTATAACTGACTTGGGGTTGACAGGCAGGACAGGGTAATTGTTAAGTTCATAACTGTAGGTGACACATGGGGTCAACGTATATTACGACTTGACATAAACTAACTGACTGCAATATGACACCTACCATGAAATATGAAAAGATTTAAAAAAATATTTGAGGCATATTTACGCTACAACACATGGCTTAACTAAAGCATATGTGCTTTTTTGTTTAATTTTTTTAAAAACAGAGTATGCTTCCAGAAATTCTGATAGCAACGGAATAAAAAAGAAAAGGACAGAAATAGGAAAATAACAAACTATTTAAAAACGCTAAAACTGATGCTTCCGGAAATTCTGGTAGTGACCAATTTTTTTTTTTAATTTTGAATTTTTTTTGAAGTTTAATCCTAAAAATAAAACTATGAAATTGACTCATGACTTAGCAAAGAACTGTGCTAACACTGTGAACCAACCATTCCAATAGTATGTTCTGTAGAAATTATATAAACATAAGTATATCAATGGATTCAATCCGATCAAGCAATGTATTAAATTTAGATACTGAATCCTTCTACAAATCAATTGCGGAAAATAAACACAATCGCCAATCACAACAAGTAAAGAAAGAATCAAATCAAACCACAACACAGATATTTTCCTAAGGAAAGCTTACTGCTCAAAATCCCTCCATCATATATTGTATTTTTTTTAGGTCCCTATATTACTAGTATAGTCCCTTATTGTTTCCAGTGTAACCCCCTTGTTATCATTTTTGTACCCCTGTAACCCCCATATTGCTATTGTTGTGCCCTTACATTATTATTGTTAGGTCGGCTAGGATTACATTGTGGTCCCATGGACTCATATATATAGAAAGGAGGTTTTGGTCATTTGAATCATCTAAGATTTTTTCATTTATGTAATGTATTGGAGGCTGCCCCCTCGAAGTGGCCAATTTCTGAGGCATTGATCTCTCTTTTCTTCTCTTTTTGGAGCTGGTTTCATAACATTTGGTATCAGAGCTTTGGATTCTAGGGTTTCACTACTTCAAATAGGTCATCATGGAATTTTCACAATAAATTTTTTTTCTACAAAGGTTCAGAAGCTGAAATGTGTACAACGCGAAGCTGAAATCTTGAGGAACCTCCTGTAAAAATTTCATATCTTGGTTCGCAATATTTTCGGAGATATGATCTGGGGAAGTTAGGGTTTTTTCAGGCTCCCAAATTTCAACTAAAACAGGCCATTGTGGAATTTTCGCTATAAATTGTTGTATACTAAGTGTCAGAAGCTGAAATGTTTATAGTACGAAGCTGAATTCCTGAGGAACCTCCTGTAAAAATTTAAGATATTGGTTCAAAATATTTTTGGAGATATGATCTATGGAAGTTAGGATTGTTTCAGGCTCCCAGATTTCATCTCAAATAGGTGACCATGGGAAAAAATTCATAAATATCTCTCTGAGCGTCAGATTGGAATTATGTAAAAGGTGATCGCAAGCACATGGAATTTAGTTTTTTTTTATGTCAATTTCAAATCCAAAGGAGGAAACATTGACACGTGGCAAGTCATACAAGTTTTCTCTACTGAACCAGTCCATAATTAGGTCATCGTGGGAGATTGGTATAACTTTGTATTAAATAATCCAAAGCAGGTCAGACCTATGGCATTCGAAACAAGATTCAAAGGGATACTTTAGGGCCAAATTTTAGATATTTAAGATCATAAATCACAGAGATAATTCAGTTTCAATATCAAGCTCCTAAAAATCAAGAAAAAGGTGTGTATTTTTTTTCAAATTGCATAAGTCTTGTTTGCAAAATCAGGTTTCAGTGATTCCAAAGGCCTATGAAGCATAGATATCAGTATTGGGTTCTAAAATGCCTCCTAAAAATAATTCAACACCCATTAATCCGTTAGATTACTCTACTATGACTCATGAATATGAATAATTGCAACATGATCTATCAAAATTACAAGAGCAAGTGCACCAAATTTTGCTCTCACAAAGAGCAACAAAAAATGAAATGGAAGTTTAGAAGAAAGGTGTGGAAGCGAAGATGGATGGTTTGAAGAACAATATGGATGGTTTTAAGAAAGGCGTGGAATCTAGGATGGATGGCATGGAAGCTGGCATGGAAGATGAAATGAAAGACAACTTGGAAAACATGAAGAATGATCTAAAAGCAGACATGGAAGGTTTGACAAAGTGGTTACAAGAAATGTTTCCTAATGGTGAAAAGATAGTAGAGGAAACTCATGATGAGAAAAAAATAAATGTTAATCGTGAGTTTCATAAACTCTAATGTTGGATGGAAGAACCACCATATTCCAAAGATGGATATGAGGAAGTTTGATGGCAAGGATCCCATAACATGGATACTACAAATGGAGCAATATTTTGATCTCAATAATGTGCAAAACACACAAAAGGTACACATTGCAACTTTGCATTTAGAACAAAATACATTTGTATGGTATCGATGGATTTTCTCTCATAAAAAAATTGTCACTTGGTCAATTTTTACAAAGGAAATGATAGCACATTATGAGGATACAAAGAGCAACACCTTCTTTAGCCAATTAATAAATCTCAAACAAAAGGGTTTAGTGGGGGAGCAATTTGAGGACTTCCAAAAATTGAATATAAGGGTAATTGATATTCCAAAGGAATACAGGATTGATGTCTTCATAGGGACTTTAAAGGATAACATCCAACATGAATTTCACGTTTGGGAACCTGATTCATTGGAGAAGGCATTTAGGCTGGCAAGAAAAATTGAATGTAAAATTATGGTGATAAGGAAGCCTACCACTCACATCTATAAGATGGAAGTGTTTCTACTACTAGACTTACACAACCTACAAGGTTGACACCACAAAAATTGGAAGAAAAAAGAGCAAAAGGGATTTTCTACAGTTGTGATAGCAAATACACTAAAGGTCATAAGTGTGCTAAGAAGAAATTATTTTACATAGATTGCAAAGAGGAAGAAGAAAATGAAAAAGAAACTTTAAAAGAAGAGGATATACACCAGGAACCAACCCTAGAAGAAGAAGAAATGAGTCTGACCATATCGTGTAATGCATTGGTAGAAATTACCACTCCTCAAACTCTCAATATAGAAGGACATATCAAGAAGAAAAAGGTAATAGTGTTGATCGATTCGGGTAGTACCCATAATTTTATTTATTGTAAGGTAGCCAAGGAATTGAATTTTTTCCTATACCCAGCACCAGAATTTCAAGTGATGGTTGCAAATGGAGGAACTATAAATTTCTTTGGAAAATGCCACAATATCAAGCTAGCCATGGGGGAATATGTATTGAATAGTCCAATGTTTTCCATTCCAATAGGAGGTGTTGATGTTGTACTAGGAGTACAATGGTTACAATATTTGGGGACGATAGCTTTTAATTTCAAGAACGTTTCTTTTTTTTTTTTTTTGAAAGGAAAGGAAATCAAATTACGGGGTATTGCAAGGAAGCCAGGAAAGATAATAAGCTCTAATGTCATGACAAATATTTTGAAGAAAGAACAACGAGGCGTAATTTCACAATTATGCTCACTAGAAGTTCCAACTTCAAAATCATCTATTTCTCCATATCTCCAAAAAGTCTTGGACAATCATTCCAAGGTGTTTGAAACTCCCAAAGGACTCACACCTATTCGTGATCGTGATCATGCTATTCATTTGATTCTAGGAATTTTTCCTCCAAACATCAGGCCTTATAGATATCCTTATGTCCAAAAGTGTGAAATTGAATGTATGATTACAAAAATGTTAGAGGTTGGTATAATTCAACCTAGTCAAAGTTCTTTCTTTGCTCCAGTAGTATTGGTGCACAAGAAGGATGGATCATGGCACATGTGTCCGGATTTTAGGGAGCTCAATAAGCTCACTATTAAAGATAAATTTCCCATTCTTGTGATTGATGAATTATTGGATGAATTACATGGAGAAATTTATTTTACTAAGTTGGATCTTCATTCAGGATATCATCAAATTAGAATGAAGGTTGAAGATATTCTGAAAACAACATTTCGAACTCATGAGGGTCATATGAATTTTTGGTCATGCCTTTTGGCCTTACCAATGCACCTTCTAAATTTCAAGGGTTGATGAATTCCATTTTCAAACCCTTCCTTAGAAAATTTGTGCTAGTATTTTTTGATGATATACTAATCTACAACAGGTCTTGGAAGGATCATGTTCAACATGTTGACAGGGTGCTCAAACTATTGGAGGAGAAACAATTATATGCAAAAACAACGAAATGTTTCTTTGGAGTACAAGTGGTGGAATATCTGGGTCATATTATATTTCACGAGGGTGTTAAAGTAGACCCTAACAGAATTAAATCCATTAAGGAATGGAAATTCCCCATAACCATAGAGCAGTTGCGTGGATTTCTCGGGTTAACAGGGATTATCTCAAGTTTGTTAAGAATTATGGGAGAATAGTAGCATATCTAACAAAATTATTGAAGAAAGATTCATTTTCATAGACTCCTGAAGCAACTAAGGCCTTTGAACATATTAAAGAGGAAATGTGTTGTTGGAACAGGGTATTTGTTGGCTCGAGCGGTCCTGACCCGGGTTCGGTGTGCAAGGTTTGCCAAAAAAACCCTATACTACTGGCCCTTTCGACAGTGACGGGCTTACACAGGTCAAAGTCTCACCCGAAGTAGTATGGGAGGGTGATGGAACCAGGTTTCCGCACCCTGAGAAATGATGGGTAAGGAAAAAAGAGCTGCGCTAAGCCCTGTAATTCCCGAATTACCTTTCTCTACGCAGGGTTAATTAAGTCTCTATTCGCATCCACGTGTGCTAGATCTATAATTATATGACTTTATGATAGTAACACAACATTACATAAATAGAATAGAATAGATCTATATCCAGAAACACACTTACACAGATCTTCACAGCTTAAAGACAGAAAATGTACAATGCAGTGATTACCAATAATTCGCACGAAAGTACTCACATATTTAGTTCTATATCAATCTTTCTTATTCATTCATTCATCAATTATTCCTTACAATTCCCTTCCCAACCTGTGCACACAATAGCAGGGTCCACACACAGTTGGACTTAGATCTCCGTGCACACAGCCATTAGGAGTCCTTTCCCCAAAAACCCAAACAGATAACTTAACCCACAATTCGCATCAATAGCTCATCATTCTTTATCCTTTACAATACAAAATGTCCCTCTATTTATAGCAATCTAGCCTAGACTTTCCTATGGTCTGTAAACCGTGGTTTTTGGACCCCTAGTTTACCCTTTTTACCCATTAAAATGCTTTCGGGGCTTTGACCCACCCCAAAACCCCTACGTTAGAATAAATCTAATTACAAATATTCAAAATGGACTAGTTCCGCAACTTGTAGGAGACCTTGTTCCAACAGTCCCCAAACACAATCTTGTGACTCGTCCCGAGTCACTGCGGTGGTGCGGCCATATTGTCATTAGCCTAGTATGGCTTGATTTGAATACCATTGACAAAGCTAGGAATGAGGTCACCACATAGGGTAGCTAGCTGGACTGCTCCGCCATTCGTGATCTCCTTAACTGTGTAGGGACCAAGCCAGTGCTGTCGGAATTTCCCTGGATTTTTTGCAAATTGGCTATCATATCAAAGGATGACATCACCTTTGACAAATGCCTTTTTGATAATATGTCGATCATGCCAGGCTTTATCGCAAGCCTTCTGAACCTGTTGGTGAAAATTAGCAATAAACCAGTCTTCCTCCAAAGCCACCAGTTGCACAAGATGCTCCTCTATGATATATGGGTCCACCATATTTGTGAATGTTGCGATGCATAGGCTAGGAACAACGTATTCTATGGGCGTAATGGCCTCCTTGCTATAGACCATTCGGAAGGGGGTCCTGCCTGTCAGTTTCTTGTAGGTCGTTTGGTAGGCCCATAGAACTGAGGGGATGCGAACATCCCAGTCACTACGATCAGCATTGCAAACCTTAGTTAATGTCTGTTCCAAAATTTTGTTAAAAGCTTCAACTACCCCATTTGCCTGGGGATGATATGGTGTACTCTTTGCATGGTGGATCTGGAATTCCTCATTCAAAGCTTGAATTGTTTGGTTAACAAAGTGTGTACCTCTGTCACTCATAAGGATCTTTGGGCAGCCAAACTTGCTCAGAATCTGATCAAAGATGAAGTGTGCAGCAGTATCCACAGTACAATCTTTCACCACTTGTGCTCTACCTCATCAGAGGACATGCAGAGTCGTTAAGTGTGAAAATGTAGCGCACTGCTTTTCTCGTTTGGTGGATTTATGGGTCCTATGTGTCAATATCCCATTTGTCAAAGCCCGTAGGCCACTGAGGCCAGAATGGCATGTCATCCCGACGCGAAGGTCGTCCCGTTCGCCGCTGCATCACACGATCTGCTGGGCTAGGTAACTCGATGCAGGTAGGCCACCATAATCCAGCCCGCAAGATTTTTTGTGCCGTAGCTCGTCCTACGTAGTGGCCTCCTGCGACTCCGTCATGTGCTTATGCTAAAATGGTGGGTCGTTCATGTTCCAATACATATCGGCGTAGTATTTCGTCTGCGCCAAGCTTGTATAACTGACCAGCGATGATAGTGAGGTCCGCAGCTCGTGTAACCAACTCCTTCTACTGCACCGAATATTCTGCAGGGGCTATTCCTGTAGTAAGGAATTCAATGATATCAGCAAAGTGAGCATTAACCACCTTAATGGTGAACAGCTGGGCATCGGGTAAGCCCTCGTCCAAGTTAGGCTCTATGCCTATTTCAATGTGAGACGGACAAATGATCTGGCCTCGCATTCAACTTCTCGCTTAACGTTTAACTCAAAATCATATTTCGGAATAGCAATAGCCAACGGAAAATCTTCCCCAACACAAGCCGTGCTTGTTGAACAATGTGTTAATGTGTATTTCAAAGCCAAATGGTCTGTGAAGATCTTAAAGTGGCCACCCAGCAGACAGTGATGATACTTTTGTATTGCGTACACCATAGCCAGTCCTTCACGCTTAGTGGTAGAGTAATTCCTTTTGGCGCTCGAGATTTTATGACTGGAAAAGGAAACTAGGTGATCAATATCTTCTTCACCAGGCTGAGTGAGGACCATGCCCAGGGTGATGCCTGACACATCGACATGTACATGAAATTCCCTTGACCAGTCCACGAATATCAATATGGGTGTAGAAATCATCTTCTCTTTTAGTAGTTTGAAGCTCTTATGACATTCATCATTCCAGAAAAAAGAGACATCTTTTTTTAGTAGTTGTTCCATGGGTGTTGTGATCAGAGCGTACCCTTGAATGAATTTCGTACAGCTCATGTGTCCAAGAATAGAACACATATTTTTTTTTTTCCCCCCCCCCCCCATGGGGGCTGCAAGGTTGATAATTACGGCTACCTTCGTAGGATCAACCATCAATCCTTGCCAACAGACTATGTGTCCAAGCAAGATTCCGAAGGGTACACAGAATATGCAATTTTTGATATTCAAGGAAATCTGGTGCTTCCGTCATGCATCCAACATTAATCATAGGTTAGAGACATGCTCTTTTACCAGGCCAAAAACCATCCAGTCATCGAAGTAAACCTCCAGGAACTTATGAATAAACTCCTTGAATACAGCAACCACGGCCCTTGAAAAAATAGCAGGTGCATTCTTGAGACCAAAAGGAATGACCGTATACTGGAAGGACCCCCATTCGGTCGCAAAGGTAGTTTTACTGCGATATTCAGGTGTAATTCTGATCTAGTGATATCCTGAGAACCTATCGATGAAGGATTAGGCCTCCTGGCCACCCACGCTATCAAGGATTTCATCGGAGAAGGGCGTAGGGAAGGGGTCATGGACGCAGGCGTCATTTAACTTTCGTAGATCCACGCATATGCGTATTTCCCCCTTTGTCTTCTTCTCCTGGATGACCATTGGACTTACCCAATATGATTGTTCAACTAGTTCAATGATACCTATGGTAAGCATTATGTCCAGCTCTTCTTTGAACTTTTGCTTATATTTAGGATTCAGTCGATAAGGCCACTGCTTGACGGGACACACCTCGGGTTTCAGAGTGATGTGCACAGTGCCTAGGTCACCAGTGATTCCTTTGAGCTCAGAAAACTTTGTCGGAAATAAGTCCTGATACTCCGTAAGTAGCTCTGCAATTTTTCCTACGGTCCCTTCATCCCAATAGTCCCCAATTTTAGCTAGCTTAGGGTGTTCTTCCATCCCAAAATTAAATTTGCGCAACCTGAGAGGTTGCGTTACATCAATATTCTCTAGCGACGGTCTGATAATGGTATGTTCTCCTATAGATTCTGGAACAGAGATATTTCGCGGATTATCTTCTTCTTCGCTAATTTCCAAGCTCCAGCAGTTGACTATGTCTTGCATCTGGGCTTCCCATGTCAGGACTGTAGGTGCGGTGTGGGGGTGAGAGTTCTTAAATATAAACTCATCGATGTCCTGCAGAGCTTCGTCAAGTGTCTCCATCCCCCCAATTAGTCCAAACGTTCCTATAAATTCTTCTTTTAATACTTCCCAGTGGCGGGTACGCTGGTGTAACTCCGCATCTAAGTACCAAGCAGCAGTGATAGGGCCCAAGGAATGTACAAATAGATGGACCCATTCTTCTATAGTCTGGTCGGACCATTTGGTCATCGAGGCACGCAGATGCACTCAGGGGTCCCCGAGTCCGAGGAATATCTTGGTGCGTACGTCAGTTGGAGGTGCGAACCACACAATCATCCTATCCTGACACGTTTCCTAGTCTGGAAATGCTTTCTTGTGGGCATCCCAACATCGTGTAGGCATGCCACACATAGCCAAATTAAGGGCCCAGAGCCGTCGTTCTCTTGGCACCCTAGCTTCCACTGTTCTTAGGAATTCCTAGACATTACTAGACCCATAAATGTGGGGAAGGTCTCTTACCTCTGAAGTAATGCATTAGAGGGTCCTTGCGGCCCGAGGGCATCGTAGTGCTGAGACATCATGTAACCGGGTTTGCCAACTCTCTAGTTCTTCATCAGGGTCAAAAATTAATCCCTGTCCTTCTCCCAACAGAGTAATCTACCTGTTGTAAGGTTACCCTGGTCTTCGTCCTGCGTTGTCACCTGGTAGATGTGATCTAGTTCCTCCTCTTCATATGTTGGTTCTGTATACCGCACACACTCGTCGAGATCTAGTGGTACTATTGTGTGCATATCATTCTTCTCAAACACCATGCTACATTTTTTTAGATTGATGACACCCCCCACCTCTATAGCCCAGTCCAGTCCTAGGAGTGCAAGGTAGGGATCTGCATCTTCCATGATTTCTATTACTTCAAAGTCAACTAGGACCTTTACTCCTGCGATATCTACCATGAATTTTGGCAACCTTCCCAGAGGGATGATCTTCTGTTGATTTTCCATACGCAGCTGGATGGTGGACCAATCTAACTTAGGTTCTCCCATTCGTTGCCATGTCTACTTCAGTAATATTTTCGCATCCAACCCAAGATCGAGAATAACTTGATCTATCTCATAGTCGCTAATCTGCGCAGTCAACCGCATTTCCCTTCCGGTGCATTTCTTATAGCTGTGTAGTTTGTGTATTTCCTTAGTCTTAGAAATTGTGTTGGGCTGGGCTGCGCAGTCATGCAGTAATACTTGAAGATTTTCTATAGCCTATGGGTCACGCAGTAGTTTCAGATATGCCCTCAGAAAGGGCTCAACCTCTTCCTCTTTCTTGAGGTGCGTCGGTAGCTTCGCAGGGGCTGCCAACGGCTCTTGTTCTTTGAAATTCATTCCTTTCTAAGAGGCAAGCTCCTCCTTTTCTCCCTGGGTGACCATCCCACTGCGTGTCATGAATTTTACACTCGGATCTACATTCCTCAGCTCAATTTTAACTCTTTGCACATTTTGTGTAGGGGTGGCCTGTTTGTCCTGCATTTTTGTCATCAGGATCGGGCAGTCTTCGATCTCATGGTCCAGCTATCGACAATATTTGCAAGATTTCCTGGTGGGATTCGGGAAGTCCCTCGCAAAGTGCCCTACCTCTCCTCAGTTATAGCAAATCAGCTGGCCCCGTCCTCATCTTGCGCTTCCTCCCCGGCCCCCCTGCCCCTTTCGAGGAAGCCACCAAAGGTCTCGAGAGACTGCGGTGATGCAGGATTTGATTGTACCCTATAGAGGTTTCCTCGATCTATCAACAATTCATACGTGCGACAATTCTGCTCATCGTGCCCTACCAATAGGCAGAACTTGCACCATTGTTGCTTCATTTCACCCCCACTTAGTCGAGGGCATTGGGCCATATCATGTAGTCTCGACAACAGAACCATTTGTTGGCTCAAGCGGTCCTGACCCAGGTTCAGTGTGCAAGGTTTGCCAACAAACCCCTATACTACTGGCCCTTTCGGTAGTGACCTGATTGCACAGGTCAAAGTCTCACCCGATGTAGTATGGGAGGGTGCTGGAACCAGGTTTCTGCACCCTAAGAAAGGATGGGTAAGGCAAGCAGAGGTGCGCTAAGCCCTGTAATTCCCAAATTACCTTGCTCTGCACAGGGTTAATTAAGTCTCTATTCGCATCCACGTGCGCTAGATCTATAATTATATGCCTTTATGACAGTAACACAACATTACATAAACAGAATAGAATAGATCCAGATCCAGAAACACACTTACACAGATCTTCACAACTTAAAGACAGAAAATGCACAATGCAGTGATTACCGATAATTCACACAAGAGTACTCACAGATTCAGTTCTCTATCAATCTTTCTTATTCATTCATTCATCAATTATTCCTTACAATTCCCTTCCCAACCTGTGCACATAGTAGCAGGGTCCACACACAGCTGGACTTGGATCTCCGCGCACACAACCAGCAGGAGTCCTTTCCCCAAAAATCCAAACATAAAACTTAACCCACAATTTGCATCAATAGCTCATCATTCTTTATCCTTTATAATACAAAATGTCCCTCTATTTATAGCAATCTAGCCTATACTTTCCTATGGTCCGCACCAAGTAGGTTTTCAGGAAATGGTTGAAACCATGGGGTGACACCGCCCTCCATATCTCCCAGGATGCTCAGACCACCATTGCGCGCCTCCACCGGATGTTGCAATGGGTTATTGCGGCTCCAGACGGTCCTACCTCTTTGACACTTGTCAACATTGCACAACGAATTTCTGCCCAGAGTCAGGAAGTACTCCCTCCGCTCTTCTGCGCTCTTGATACCTTGCGTGCATAAATAGAGGCTGCACCACCGCAGTGACTCACAAGATTGTGTTGGGGGATTGTTGGAACAGGGTCTCCTACCAGCTACGAAACTGATCCATTTTGAATATTTGTGATTAGATTTAGTATAAAGCAATGGTTTTGGGGTGGGTCAAAGCCCCGAAAGCATTGTAATGGGTAAAAGGGTAAACCAGGGGTCTGAAAACCATAGTTTGCGGACCATAGGAAAGTCTAGGCTAGATTGCTATAAATAGAGGGAAATTTTATATTGTAAAAGATAAGAATGAGGAGCTATTGATGCGAATTGTGCATTAAGTTATCTGTTTGGGTTTTTGGGGAAAGGACTCCTGCTAGATGTGTGTGCAGAGATCCAAGTCCAGCTGTGTGCGGATCCTGCTGCTGTGTGTGCAGGTTGAGAAGGGAATTGTAAGGAAGAATTGATGAATGAATGAATAAGAAAGATTGATAGATAACTGAATCTGTGAGTATTCTTGTGCGAATTATTGGTAATCACTGCATTGTGCATTTTATGTCTTTAAGCTGCGAAGATCTATGTAAGTGTGTTTCTAGATCTGGATCTATTCTATTTTGTTTATGTAATGTTGTGTTACTGTCATAAAGGCATATAATTATAGATCTAGCGCACGTGGATGAGAATAGAGACTTAATTAACCCTGCGTAGAGCAAGGTAATTCAGGAATTACAGGGCTTAGTGCAGCTATGCTTGCCTTACCCATCCTTTCTCAGGGTGTGGAAACCTGGTTCCAACACCCTCCCATGCTACTTCGGGTGAGACTTTGACCTACGTAAGCAGGTCACTTCCGAAAGGGCCTGTAGTATAGGGGTTTGTTGGCAAACCTTGCATATTGAACCTGGGTCAGGACCCCTCGAGCCAATAAATGGTTCCGTTGCCGAGACCAGAAGAAGTCTGAGAAAGGGATCGGGTAATGACAAGAGAATATTGGAAGCTTGAAAGAAAGGAAATCGAAGACTGGTTTGAAAGGCAGATCCAGGAATTCGCAGTAAAAGAAAATCGCAGTGAGAAGTTAACAATGGAAAGGTGGAGAAACAGGTACATCCTTACAGAGAGCTACGAAATATTCTTTGTAACATTTGCGATTGAGCTCCAGGAGTGGCTAGCTAGACTTGTAGAATTCCAGAAGTGCTGGAAGGATGAGCGAGTCACTCAGTGGACCCCAGAGCTAATCCATCAGCTGGAAAAGACTGATAATACTATCACGCGCACGGTAGATCACTAGGTGGACAGTGTGCTAGGAGGATTTGTGACAGAATATGCCATTGATCAGTTTTGTTGGGGTCTTGTGATTTGGCTGATTGGCAAACCAAATGACAAGGCAACATTCAAACCAAGCTTTAGAGCTCTAGGATCTAGCCCTCCTAGTCTCAGAGAGGGATCTCTCAATTTTTTTCACAGATATTTCTTGTTTGCTTTTAAGGGTTGATTTTAGGCTAGTTATTAAGTGCAAGTTTGTTTGTTGGGTTTGGTTGATTGGACATGAATGATCTAGGAAGCATATATAGAAAGGGGAAATATCCAAGTCATTTGGAAATGGAGTCAGATAGAAGTTATGACAAATCAATCAATAGATCAGAGGTATCAAAGGGCAAATCTAACTTGGCTAGTGGATCTTCAAGGTCTTGCAGGTGGAATGAAATGGACATCAAGGATTTAGAATGAAAAGTAGAACTAAGGGAAATTAATAATCCTTAATTATATATACTTATCAACAAAGGGACTTAAAACATTATATGAACTCATTCAATAGATAAGGTTGACCATAAATTCTACAAACCACACCTCAGCAAATAATAATTTCAAGACAAAATTTTCCAATGAAATACAGAAGGCGAGGAACGCTCTATTTCTTCTAAATATTTCACTAGCAAGGATTTATAAAACATATAAGATTCACAAATAATTGCATTCATAGAAGAGGGAACACCTAAACATCTAAGACTGCAATTATAAAGACCTTCAAAACAATTATGTCAGCAATAACAAAGGGTATGAGAAAAACATACCTCTTTGGCAGACTGTAAACAATGGTACTTTAAAGGGAGACTTCAGAAACAATTTTCAAGTGGAAACAAGTAAGCAGGGAAAACCATAAATCATTCTTGAGACCAACTGTATTGAATTATTTAAGAAATAAACAAGCATAAGAGTTCTAGAGAGCAATTAAGAATTCTCTAGGATATCTTAGCATAAGAAAACATTAATACAGTGAAGAGTAAATAGAACTAAGTTGCTTTCAAAAGACATTTATTAGCCTAAAAATTTTACCCTACTGTAATAGAGAATGGTGAAACATAATGGAATAGGAAATAACAATAACAGATTTAGAATACTTCACCAACAGCCAAGCTTAGGGATCCAATGACAGATCCTTCTCCATCAACAAATAGGTCAAAACATCCACAAGTTCCAAAACATCAATTTTCTTTCAACTTTAGCAGAACTATGTATTATTTCAAAGAGTCGTCAAATGCCAACAACCAACCCCTAAAAAAGAGCTCCTCATATATTATTTATAGAAGAATGAGGAGGTGGAACTCTTTTTAGGGTTCAAAATGTTATTAATTACAGAGTAAATGCATTCCTAGCCTTGAAAACTACGCAAGGCCTAAGGTAGGAATGAGTTGCACTACTTATCTGTTTAATAACTCTGTCTTTACTTCCTGAGGATAAAGTAGGTGAAAAGAGTTGGTTTTAAGGCTTTCCCATGTCTCAAAATAACTGTTCTGATAGTCAAAATATGTTCTGTCAGTGTGATAACTGTCAGAGTGTCTTTGTAGGTGAAAAGCAGGCTACAGGTGGCTTCAGATATTTTGATGAATTAACTGCTCTATCCTGATGTGCTCGGGGCTCCCTGCCTTATTGATCTGTCCTGATTTTTTGCTTTAAACATGGATTTTCCTTTGATTATGCTTTGAGGCTTTCATTAATCATCTTCAATCTTCGAACTTGTGTCTTTAATCTTTAAACTGCAAATTAAGCCTAAAATATTCTTGCTTTATGCTTAACCTTTAAACTTTTATCTTCATCTTTAATCTCTGATTGGTCTTTATTGTTTCTAGTGTACAGGTGGCTTTGTTTCTATGCTAGAGGGTTTCATTGATCAATCAATTCTCATGAGGAAATGACCAAACAGTTAGATCGAACCCTGTGGTCTCCCTTTTCTGCATGATTTTTCCTTGAGGATCATCATCCTAAGACAAATAACCACTTAATTGGCTGCAGGATAGCCTGTGAATTCAGGCCTTCACAATAAACCAAACATGTTAAAATAAACCTGTGTGCTTTGGATTGACTGCTTTCATAGGCTTGGAGGAAGGTTTTGGAGCGCTTGCAGAGAAGGAGAATGCACAGAGGGTAAGGTTCCACAGACGGAACCATGAAGGAAGAGGGAAATATTTTGAATTTGGCATGAATTGGGAGAGAAGCAATTTTTCAGAAAACCTGGTGGTTTTCACGTTAAGAACAGGCGGTAAGTGGTATTGGCCCTTTTGGACGCGATATGGCTAGATGGATGACACTTGTCCAAGCCAAAACCGATTTTTTCGAGTTGAAACGAGGTGTTAAACCTCTGCGAAGAAATGAGCGTGAAGATGAATGCAAACCATTGGATCTGGGGGAGCCAGATCAACGGTGAGGAATGAGTGCGACACGACAGAGTTGATCGATTGGAGGAGTGGTGGGACTGGAGGTGTGATGTCATCTCCTTTGTCGTGTTGCGGGAAGGTTAAGGGAGAGGTTAAAAGGCAAAGGTGAGCGTGGGCCATTAGATCTGGAGGATCTATGGTCCAGATTAATTCGATGGAGGTGGACAAGAAAAGGAGTTTGGGAAATGGAAATGGGAAGTAACGAAATTTGATGGCCGATGGGGGGAAACAGAGTGCGATGGTCATCCGATCTGGGAGAGATCGATAGTCAGGAGTCCATCGGCGGGGAAGAACCACCACGGAAAAGGAGATGAGAAGTAACGAAATGCAATGGCCGATAAGCCGATGGGCTTAGCACTCGGTCACAGCACCGAGTCATATGATGAAAAGGGGCTAGGACTAAGCTAAAAGGCGCTTAAGCCCTAAAATGTAAAAAGATGTTTTTAGACCAAAATAAAGGTTTTTTGATCATTTTCAAGAGTTTCGATAGAGTAAATAAAGGGGTTTAAAACCTTAAAAGGGGAATTTAAAAGGCTTTAAGGGGATTTTGAGGGAATGAGTATAAATGAAGGGGAGAAAATATGCTTTTTTAGAGGGGAAAAAGAAGAAATGGTGGAAATGGAGGCTTGAAACAGTCTTTTTGAATCATCAGGGCTTGTTTGAAGATTTTGAAGTGAAAACATCAGTGAAGGTAGGTTTCTTTGGATAGAGAGAAAAACCAGGCTTCAAGAACTAACATATTAACTTGTACTTGTTTCTTGAAGGCTGCAAACTGATTCTAGCCATCATTAGGTATAACAGAAATTATAGATGGATAACAGTGGCTCCACTTGGGGAGGACAGCTTGCTCTTTTAGGTGTCCAGAACCTCAGTTTATCAATCTCTGGCTTTCAACATACTAGTGTCTTAGTCCATTGGGCAGAAATCCTTTTCTTTCTTGGGCTGATCTCTTCTCTTGGTCTTGATAATATTTCAGCAATCTGTAGCATATGACATTCTTCAAAGCAGCATCACTACCTATCCAATCCTACTTGTCCTAGAATTTTTTCTTCTTCTAAATGCACTTGGACTGACAAAATATTTGACATCAACATTTTATTCTTTTATTGAATGCAGGAAACTAATCTAAATCTACCCTTATAACTTCCATGAGTTCAATTTAAGCAGTTGAACTCAAAAGCTTCTCTACCTAATCTACTATCTGTCAAGATTAAGCTGTTTGACAGATCTGCATTCTCTATATTCTAAAACATAAATTTAAACATAGACAAACCAGGATTAAATAGTCTGATTTGCTGTAGTGTCTATGGCATAAGAAACCAGCTGCACATAGACTTTTATTTTCAGAAAATTAAAACAAAACTGTGAAGGCTTAAGATTTGAAAATAAAAGACATCCTTCTTTCTTCTTGGCTCAAGTTTTGATCTATTTAGAGCCATCTTTTCTTTATTTTCTTTGGTTCAGATTTTGAGCATGTTTGAACCATTCTTTATTATATCCTAATCTATTCTATTGATAAGCCAAGATTAAACAATTTGGAAAATCTTCTTCACTAACCTATCAATAGTAAATTGAAATCTATCTAGTCATGATTAAGCTGTATGACTAAATAGTAGTGTTTTCTTTTAGTAGTGGCATTTAAGCTTGCACACTTTCATATTCTTCTTTTCTTTTTAGTATGGGGATGTAACTTTATTCTTTTAATCTACCCTCTTTTTATTTTTCTATTTTTCATTCTTTTTCAAAGAAAAAAAACTAACTAAATGCTCATAGGCTGAGCTTATTTGATTTCCTATCTAACCTAATCTAACCTGGAAAATTTACATATTTAGCTGATGAACTCCCTTTTCCAATATAGCCAATCAAGTAAATGGTTCCATGATTGGTCTTTGCTCATCTCCTTGAGCATGCTAGACAAACAAGGCCACTCCCATTTCCCTTGTTCTTTAGCAGCAATGCTAAAAAACCTTCTTGCTTTTGGTAATACACTGCTTCTAACAACCTTTATCCCTTCTTCAAATATCTTCAAGAAATGAGCATAGGGATCTTGAAATAATGCTTGGTTATGAATATTTGGAAGATAGGTTTCGACCAGGATTACTTTTTTCTCCACTGGATCAAGCTTAAGATTCTTTTGAGAAAGAACTTCTTCCTCATCTTCATTATCATCTGAACTGGAGGACTCATCATATATTACAGTGCTATCATATTGTAGTCCTGGTATGCTCTAATTTAGTGGACTATACTCTATGAAGAGATCATCATATTCTTGAGTAGGGGTATCTGTTATAACCTCAACCCTCTTAGGAGAAGGTTCCTTATACTTATCTTGATCAAGAAACTCCTCTTTCTTCTCAACCTCATCGTCACAACTGATAGATTTTTGACTCCCAATTATGTGAAAGCTATTTCTGATGGATTTGATTGGTTGATTGCTTCTTTCAAGCTGATGATAGTGAAGTTCATGACACCAATCAACTGCTGGTTTCCCTGCATGATTAGTTTATACTTGAAGCTCATCATCATCATCAGACTGATCAAAAATTGGAAAATCATTAGTATAAATAATCTCACCAATCAAACATATTGGGTTATCAGTTTGTTTTTCTTTAAGTTGATCTATGAGTTTATTTTCTGGTTTAAGAAAACAAGGTTTAGTAGGTAGATGAGCATAAGTGTTTTGTTCAAATGAAGTTTTGAGGGCTGGCTGTTTATTTAATATTTGATCAATTTCTTCTTTTGTCAAAAGAGGAGGAATTTTTATTTGGCTTTGGGCAGAAGTACAACAGTCCTCTTTCTCTTGTGTTGACTGATTTTTAGGCTGGATGTCTTCTCGAGCCTCTCTAAGGGGATCTTTACTTGTGCTTGCAGGAAAATTTTGAGGATTCTTTTCTATTTCTTGATCTTTTCCACTCTCAAACAACTCTTCTTGATCTTTTTGATGGTTAGTTTGAGGTTCATGAATTGTTTTTGTTACATTGTCAGGGTGCCACTCTCCTTTTAAAATCTGAAATGAGTTATAACATAGAGGGAGAGTCCCTATATGTGTTGATTTTTCTTCTATTTTAGGTTATGTGTTTCCTAGGAGGCTTATTGTTTCCTCAAAGTATTGCTCACTTTTTGCATTTGCATTTTGGTCGTAAAGTTCTCTTAACAGTGCAATATAAGATAAAGGTAGGCTGTCAGGACTTACTTGACAACCTTCTTCATTTTTTTCTCTGTAATCTTGCTCATCATACATATTTTGTTTGTTGTTTATGTCTTGTAGTGGTTGAGTTTGTTTTTGATCAGGAGAAAGCATGGGTTGCTCTGAATAACCAACATTTGTATCAGCCTCATGCCTTTCCAGTTTCTTATCAAGTATGTACACTATTTTTCTAATTAGGTCCAATAATGTGTTTAGTTTAGCTTCTTTGTCTATACCTGATTCCATGTTTGTTACTTATAAAGAGGTCACTACATCTTTTCAACCAGTTCAGAGTCTTTTTCTAGTGGAGTCATTAAGTATTTTGGAGTTATGGAGTCGCCAGGTGGAAGATTTTGGATGTTTCTATCCACCTGCAGCATGATTTGGATTGCTCAATGCATTCCCAGGGGAGTTTACAAGGAATATCGAAGTAATAGTCCTACTGGAGGCCAGTGGAGTCGCCAGGTGGAAATTTTTTAGCTTTTCTAGACGTAAAATGTTTTATGGTCCACCACCAGTTTATTATAAAAACCAATCTAAAATGTTTTTGGGGTTTTCTGAGTTTCTATGGTTATTGAAGGATCCTGCGTCACCGCGATCTCCTACGAGCTTTGGTGGCTTCCCCACAAGGGGCAGGGGGTTCGGGGAGGAAGCGCAGGATGAGGACGGGGCTAGCTGATCTGCTATAACTGCGGAGAGGTAGGGCACTTTTCCAGGGACTGCTCGAATCCCACCAGTAAATCCTGCAAATATTGCCGATAACTGGACCATGAGATCGAAGACTGCCCGATCCTGATGACAAAAATGTAGGACAAACAGGCCACCCCTACGAAAAATGTGCAAAGAGTTAAAACCAAGCTGACGACTATAGATCTGAGTGTAAAAGTCATGACACGCAGCGGGATGGTCACCCAGGGAGCAAAGGAGGAGCTTGCCTCTCGGAAAGGAATGAATTTCAAAGAATAAGAGCCGCTGGCAGCCCTTTCGCAGCTGCCGACGCACCTCAAGAAAGAGGAAGAGGTTGAGCCCTTTCTGAGGGCATGTCTGAAACTACTGCGTGACCCACAGGTTGTAGAAAATCTTCAAGTATTACTACATAACTGCGCAACCTAGCCCAACACAATTTCTGATACTAAGGAAGTAACCAAACTACACAGCTATAAGAAACGCACTGGAAGGGAAATGTAGTTGACTGCGCAGATTGGCGACTATGAGATAGATCAAGTTATTCTTGATCTTAGGTCGAATGCGAACGTCTTATCGAAGCATACATGGAAACGAATGGGAGAACCTAAGTTAGACTGGTCACCATCCAGCTGTGTATGGTGAATCAACAGAAGATCATCCCTCTGGGAAGGTTTCCAAAATTCATGGTAGATATTGCAGGAGTAAAGGTCCTAGTTGACTTTGAAGTAATAGAAATCGTGGAAGATGCGGATCCCTACCCTGTACTCCTAGGACTGGACTGGGATATAGATGTGGGGGTTTCATCAATCTAAAAAAACGTAGCATGGTGTTTGAGAAGAATGGTACGCGTGTAATAGTACCGCTAGATCTCGACGAGGGTGTGTGGTATACAGAACCAGAATATGAAGAGGAGAAACTAGATCACATCTACAAGGTGACGGTGCAGGACGAAGACCAAGGTAACCCTACAACAGGCGAAGTACTCGGCTGGGAGAAGGACAGGGAGTACTTTTATGACCCTAACGAAGAACTAGAGAGTTGGCAAACCCGATTACATGATGTCTCGGCACTACGATGCCCTCGGGCCACAAGGACCCTCTACTGCATTACTTTAGAGGTAAGAGACACTCCCCACTTTGATGGGTCTGGTAATGTCCAGGAATTCCTAAGAACATTGGAAGCTAGGGTACCAAGAGAACAACGGCTCTGGGCCCTTAATCTGGCTCTACATGGAACACCTACACGATGGTGGGGTACCCACAAGAAAGCATTTCCAGACTAGGAAACATGTCAGGATAGGATGATTCTGCGGTTCGCACCTCCAGCTGACGTACACACCAATATATTCCTCTGGCCCGAGGATCCCCATGCGCATATACGTGCCTGGACGACCAAATGGTACGACCAAACTACAGAAGAATGGGTCCATCTATTTTTGCATGCCTTGGGCCCTATCCCTGCTACCTGGTACTTAGATGCGGAGTTACACCAGTGTACCCGCCACTGGGAAGTATTAAAAGAATACTTTATAGGAACGTTCGGACTAATTGGGGGGATAGAGACACTCGACGAAGCTCTGCAGGACATCGATGTGTTTATATTTAAGAAGTCTCACCCCCACACCGCACCAGCAGTCCTGACATGGGAAGCCTAGATGCAAGACATAGTCAACTACCGGAGCTTGGTGATTAGCGAAGAAGAAGATAATCCGCGAAATATCTCTGTTCGAATCAGAGAACTATTGGGATGAACGAACCGTAAGAAAAATTGCAGAGCTACTTACGAAGTATCAGGACTTATTTCTGACAATTTTTTTTGAGCTCAAAGGAATCACTGGGGACCTAGGCATTATGCACATCACTCTGAAACCCGAGGCACATCCTTTCAAGTAGTGACCAGACCGACTGAATCCTAAATATAAGAAAAAGTTAAAAGAGGAGCTGGACAAAATTCTTACTACAGGTATCATTGAACCAGTTGAACAATCAGATTGGGTAAGTCCAATGGTCATCCAGGAGAAGAAGACAAAGGGGGAAATACGCATCTGCATGGATTTACGAAAGTTAAAAGACACCTACGTCCATGACCCCTTCCCTACACCCTTATCCAATGAGATCCTTGATAGCGTGGGTGGCCAGGAGGCCTATTCCTTCACCGATGGGTTCTCAGGATATCACCAGATCATAATTGCACCTGAAGATCGTAGTAAAACTACCTTTGTGACCAAATGTGGGTCCTTCTAGTATACGGTCATTCCCTTGGTCTCAAGAACGCACCTGCTATATTTTCAAGGGTCGTCGTTGCTGTATTCAAGGAGTTTATTCATAAATTCCTGGAGGTTTACTTTGATGACTAGACGGTTTTTGGCCTGGTAAAAGAGCATGTCTCTAACCTACAATTAATGTTGGATGCATGCCAGAACCACTAGATTTTCGTGAATATCAAAAAGTGCATATTCTGTGTACCCTTTGGAATCTTTCTTGGACACACAGTCTGTCGGAAAGGATTGATGGTTCATCCTACAAAGGTAGCTATAATTATCAACCTTGTAGCCCCCACAAAGGAAAAATAGTTGCATTATATTCTCAGACACATGGGCTATTACAGGAAATTAATTCAAGGGTACGCTCTGATCACAGCACCCATGGAACAACTACTAAAAAAAGATGTCTCTTTTTTCTGGAATGACGAATGTCAAAAGAGCTTCGAACTACTCAAGGAGAAGATGATCTCTACACCCATACTAATATTTCCTGACTGGTCAAAGGAGTTTCATGTACATGTGGATGCATCAAGGATCACATTGGGCACGGTTTTCAATCAACCTGGAGAAGGAGATATTGATCACCCAGTTGCCTTTGCGAGTCAAAAACTCTCAGGCACAGAATGGAACTACTCTACCACTGAGCGCGAAGGACTGGCTATGGTATACACATTACAAAAATATCGACACTATCTGTTGGGGGGACATTTTAAGATGTTTACTGATCATTCAGATTTGAAATACCTGGTCAACAAGCCTGTGTTAGGGGAGATTTTCCGCTGGCTGTTGCTATTCCAGGAATATGATTTTTAAATCATCGTTAAGCACAGGAGGTTGAATGCAAACCCGAATCATCTGTCTCGCATCGAAACAGGCGAAGAGCCTACTAACTTAGAAGAGGGCTTACCTGTTGTGCAACTGTTCACCATTAATGTGGTTGACACTCACTTTGCTGATATCATTGAGTTCCTTACTACATGCGGGGCCCCTGCAGAATATTTGGTGTAGCAGAAGAAGGAGTTGGTTACTTGGGCTACGGACTTTACTATCATCACCGGTCAGTTATACAAGCTAGACGCAGATGAAATACTATGCAGATATGTATTGGAACATGAACGACCCACCATTTTAGCAGAAGCATACGATGGAGTCGCAGGAGTCCACTATGCAGGAAGAGCTACGGCCCAAAGGATTTTGACGGCTGGATTATGGTGACCTACCCTGCATCAGGGTTATTACACCTATTGTAGATCGTGTGATACATACCAGCAAACAGGACGACCTTCGCATCGAGATGACATGCCATTACAGCCTCAAGTGGCCCTACAAGCTTTTGACAAATGGGCTATTGACTTTATAGGACCCATCAATCCGCTAGGCAAGAAAACAGGTGCGCGCTACATTATCACCACCATTGACTACATCACTTGATGGGCTGAGGCACAAGTGGTGAAAGATTGTACTGCAGATACTGCTACGCACTTCATCTTTAAGAAGATTCTGACCAGGTTTGGTTTCCCAAAGATCTTAATGAGTGAAAAAGGTACGCACTTTGTTAACCAAACGATTCAAGCTTTGAATGAGGAATTCTGGATCCACCATATGAAGAGTACACCATATCATCCCCAGGAAAATGGGGCAGTTGAAGCTTTTAATAAAATTTTGGAACAGGCATTAACTAAGGTTTGAAATTCCGATCGTAGTGACTAGGATGTTTGCATCCCCTCAGTTCTATGGGCCTATCGAACGACCTGCAAGAAACTGGCAGGCAGGACCCCCTTCCGAATGGTCTATGGCAAGGAGGCCATTATGCTCATAGAATACATTGTTCCTAGCCTACGCATCGCAGCATTCACAAATATGGCGAACCCAGATATCATAGAGGAGCGTCTTACGCAACTGGTGGCTTTGGAGGAAGACCGGTTTATTGCTAATTTTCACCAACGGGTTCAGAAGGCTTGTGATAAATCCTGGCATGATTGACATATTTTCCAAAAGACATTCATCGAAGGTGATCTCGTCCTTTTATACAATAGCCAGTTTTCAAAACATCCAGGGAAATTCCGGCAACACTGGCTTGGTCCCTACATAGTTAAGGAGATCACGAATGGCAGAGTAGTCCAGCTAGCTAGCCTGCGCGGTGACCTCATTCCTAGCTTTATCAATGGTAGTCGACTCAAGCCATACCAGGCTAATGACCATATGGCCGCACCAAACCAGTGACTCAGGACGAGTCACAAGATTATGTTGGGAGACTGTTGGAACAGGGTCTCCTACAAGCTGTGAAACTGGTCCATTTTGAATATTTTTTATTATATTTAGTTTAGGGCAGGGGTTTTGGGGTGGGTCAAAGCCCCGAAAGCATTGTAATGGGTAAAAGGGTAAACCAGGGGTCCGAAAACCATGGTTTTTGGACCATAGGAAAGTCTAGGATAGATTTTTATAAATAGAGGGACATTTTGTATTGTAAGAGACAAGGAATGAGGATCTATTGATGTGAACTGTGGTTTAAGATATCTTTTTGGGTTTTTGGAGAAAGGACTCCTACTAGATGTGTGCGCGGATATCCAAGTCCAACTGTGTGCAGACCTTGCTGCTGTGTGCGCAGGTTGGGAAGGGAATTGTAAGGAAGAATTGATGAATGAATGAATAAAAAATATTGATAGAGAACTGAATTCCCTTCCCAACCTGCGCATACAGCAGCAGGGTCTGCACATAGCCAAACTTGGATCTCCACGCACACAGCGAGCAGGAGTCCTTTCCCCGAAAACCAAAATAGATAGCTTAAACCACAATTCGCATCAATAGCTCATCATTCTTATCCTTTACAATACAAAATGTCCCTCTATTTATAGCAATCTAGCCTAGACTTTCCTATAGTCTGCAAACCATGGTTTTCGGACCCTTGGTTTACCCTTTTACCCATTACAATGCTTTCAGGGCTTTGACCCACCCCAAAACCCCTGCGCTAGACTAAATCTAATCACAAATATTCAAAATGGACCAGTTTCGCAACTTGTAGGAGACCCTGTTCCAACAATTCCCGAACACTATCTTGTGACTCGTCCCGAGTCACTGCGGTGGTGTGGCCTAGATATGCGCACGCAAGGTATCAAGAGCACTACTGAGCTGAGGGAGTATGTCCTAACTTTGGGCCACAGCATTCTATGCAAGATCGACCAGTTCCTGGGAGGGCGGTCCTTCAGTGGCCGAGGTAACGCTTTCAAGAAGCTGATTAAGTCACTTGGTCGCCCCATTGATGTCTTGTGATAATCGAAGGGCTGTGGCAGTCCAAGGCTTCAAGCGTTCTACCATGATGTGTTTTTTATGTCGGAGTTTCTCAATCTCATCCTGGATATCATTGCTAGTTTTTAATCGTGCCAATCACTGGGCAGGCACCAAAGTAGGCAACGTAGCATTGATCTGTTAGAAGACTTCTTCCTTTTTTCATAAGTCCTGAATGATTTGTTGGAGGACTAGATCATGATGGACCCTAGTCCAGAGTTGGATGGCTGACTCCATCAGCTTGGTACCTTGATCAATTTGCCCCAAAATAACAGTGGTCACGTTGGTGATTAGGGCAGTGCGCTGGGCACGGACTTCTAGGGGTGTTTCGGATTGTAGCTTGGCATGCAAGTCAGATATCTATTACTCCAGCTGGGCCTTGAAAGTGTGTATTTCCATCTGAGATTCTTTCAGAGTAGCAACTAGTTTTTCCACCTTATCCCAAGGCGTATCCATAGCCGAGATCTCATTAGTAACCTCCCTGCAGAGCTGGTGGATCACATTTTCAAGCTCCGCCTATTGTGACCCGGCCAGGAGCAGATTAGCAGCCTGCTGCACAACGGTGTGCTTAGTTGTACTCAGATTTTGGTGCACTTGTTGATCGCGGGACCAAAAATCCTTGAAGACAGTGTGATGAAGGTCGTGTAAGGCTACGTGGGGCAGCATAGCCAGGTCCAGCTGAGTTCCTACCAAGGCACCAGTAGGGATATCCCAGAGACGACGAGCTTCCCCAAGTGGCGCTGATTGGCTGTCAACTGACACGGGGTATGCCTGGCCCATGCTAGATGGGAGGGTATCAATTTTGATCTAGAGATCATAGATTTCGGCCTGGAGAGAGTCAACCCCAGCTTGCCACTAGGTCTCAACAAATTCCCACTTATCTTCCGCAGCCATGGTGACTATATCTGTGATCTTCTCTAGGTCACCATCCGTTAGTGTGACTGTCGCATCATATTGCATGCGGCGGGAGTGCTGTTTCTTTCTGGGTCCTGAGGCCGATTCCCCTATCCTCTTAGTTCCTAGGGGAGGGGCTTTATCGAAACCTACCTGGGCCAGAGCTACTACGGGCTACTGCGTCGGGTTACTTTTGGGCTCGGCTGCAGCTGATGTCTGCTGGTGGGGCGTCCCGGTCTCCCGAGGAGTGTCGATGAGGCCTTTTTTCCAGGCAGGGGGCCATAGTGAGATCAGTAGGTCAATTTCTTCATCAGCTACCATATAAGGGAGTTCCATCCATGTCTTATTGGGGAGGCTGTGAATTCAGACATGGTGCATGGTAATTTTGAATGCAGCAACATTCTTGTATTTTCCATATATTTTCGGTGATAACCAAGGTCGAGAGTTAATGGCGACTGAGACACTGCTATGGAAGAGGATCCAAAAGACCTTGTTATCCTTGATGCACTACTTATCCTTATATTCCCATAAGTGAGCATATCGAGCACCTTCGCACATCCCATGAGGGAGCTCAGGAAGGACCGACTCCTCGGGTTTGTCCGAGGTGAATAGTGCTATTAGGAATAACAACAACGAATAGAAGAAATATGTCCCTTGCTCTTGGGATTCACGGACATAAGCTAGAAATTCGTCACATAAGTATTGAGCCCAGTTAAAAAAAACACCCTTTGCGCACTATCTAGCTAGCTGGATTACATAGGCGGGGATAGTCGCAACCTGTCACTTCCTCATTAGATTGCAGGCTAAGAGCCGAGTACCCATCTACGTGGCAGGGTCATTGATAGTCTAGATCACAAACCCACGCTGATTTCGTTGTACCGTGTAGGTCTCCTGGACAAACGTGGCGGTAGCACCTTTGTACTTCTTTCTGACCTGTGCCAGCGGGTGCAGGCCTTGCATCAGGAGGCCTGCAATCTTGTGGTTCAATGTAGAATCAATAGGGACCCTTTCGCAAATCCATAAGCAACCATCGTGAATGAGGGCGAGTAACTGGCAAGCCAAGCAATCTGTGACATTGTAATGGCCAAAGTGGGGCATTCAGAGTAGATTCAGAAGGCCAAATCCTGCCAATCCACATACCCAACACTGAGGTACTACCGTGACTCCGTCATCCTTATGGATGGTTTCAAATTATAATGCGGGGGCCAATTCCGGGAGGGTGTCATAGTCCGCCAAATCATGATCATCAAACTGGACCTCATGGAGGTGTCCGCAGGGATAACTGAGGGTGGGGACCTCTCCTGGGGTTAGGGGGGTTTGTAGGTAGTGGACCAACCCATCCAACTTTTGGGGCGTTCGCGTAGATGGCCTTCGTGGACGAACAAAGGGGGGTAACCAATTGATCGGGTTAGCTGGAAAAACACCCTCCTTTTCATCTTGTTTTGAGGGTGGGGGCCTGGCATTTCTTGTAGAGCTTCGAGGCCTCCTTTCTGCTTTCGAGGTTTTCCCTGAGCTTTGTGCTTTTTCCTTGCCTCTCCTTGTGACCATCGAGGGGGAGGGGGGGGGGGGACTTCTTCTAATTTAGGCTCAACCTCCAAGACCTCTTCAACATCAAGCTCTGTCGGGGCTGAGGGTTCGGCAGGGGTAGTAGCCGGCATCCTTATGCGAAAAATGAATCCTAGCTCTGGGTGACTACTATCAAACGAAGGGAGTTGACCAAACATGAGAGGGACACAAATAGAATCTTGGCAACGGAACCATTTGTTGGCTCGAGGGGTCCTGACCCACGTTCGTTGTGCAAGGTTTTCCAACAAACCCCTATACTACTGGCCCTTTCGGCAGTGACCTGCTTGCACAGGTCAAAGTCTCACCCGAACTAGTATGGGAGGGTGCTGGAACCAGGTTTTCGCACCCTAAGAAAGGATGGGTAAGGCAAGAAAAGTTGCGCTAAGCCCTGTAATTCCCAAATTACCTTGCTCTGCGCAGGGTTAATTAAGTCTCTATTCGCATCCACGTGCGCTAGATCTATAATTATATGCCTTTTTGACAGTAACACAGCATTACATAAACAGAATAGAATAGATCCAGATCTAGAAACACACTTACACAGATATTCACAGCTTAAAGACAGAAAATGCACAATGCAGTGATTACCAATAATTCACACAAGAGTACTCACAGATTCAGTTCTCTATCAATCTTTCTTATTCATTCATTCATCAATTCTTCCTTACAATTCCCTTCCCAACCTGCACACACAGTAGCAGGTTCCACACATAGCTGGACTTGGATCTCCGTGCACATAGCCAGCAGGAGTCTTTTCCCCAAAACCAAAATAGATAACTTAACCCACAATTCACATCAATAGCTCATCATTATTATCTTTTACAATACAAAATGTCCCTCTATTTATAGCAATCTAGCCTAGACTTTCATATGGTCTGCAAACCATTGTTTTCGGACCCCTGGTTTACCCTTTTACCCATTACAATGATTTCGGGGCTTTGACCCACCCTAAAACCCCTACGCTAGAATAAATCTAATCACAAATATTCAAAATGGATCAGTTTCGCAGCTGGTAGGAGACCCTGTTCCAATAGTCCCCCAACACAATCTTGTGACTCGTCCCAAGTCACTGTGGTGGTGCGGCCTCTATTTGCGCATGTAAGGTATCAAGAGCATGGAAGAGCGGAGGGAGTACTTCTTGACTCTGGGCAGTAGTTCGCTATGCAATGTTGACAATCGTCAATGAGGCAGGACCGTCTGGAGCCACAATAACCTGTTCCAACATCCAGTGGAGGCACGTAATGGTAGTCTAAGCATCCTGGGAGATCTGGAGGGAAGTTTCACCCCATGGTTTCAACCGTTTCCTGATAAAATTCTTGGTGCGGTGAATATTTGCAATTGTGTCCATGGTGGCCAGACGCTGCGCAGAACCGTTGGCAGGCAAGGGAGCTCTAAGCTAGTCGAGAGCAGCTTCTGCCTGTCGTAAGTCATCCTGCATACGCTGAAGCATATGATGGTACCTGACCATTGTCCAGAGCTGCGTAGCTGCATCAACCAATTACAAGCCCCACGTAAGTTGCTCCTGAATAACCTTTGTTACTTCGGTGACCAATGTGATCCGCTCTGCTTGAACTTCTGGAGGTATGTCACACCGTTGTCGCGCAGTCTGGTCACGGTGGCGAACCTCTTGCAACACTGTGGCGTATAGTCCTTGTAGCGCTTTGCGAGATAGCTGCACCAAATCTATTTGGATTTCCACAGCATTTGGATCATGATAGTTAACTAGGGCATTGTGAGGGAGTGAACAAACATGGCTTGTGCTAGTCGGTACTTTGGAGTTGCGGAGAAGTCACAGCATATCCCTATATCTCATTGTTCCTTCTTGGCACAGAACTAGTCGTGACCTGATTGTGAGAGTGTAGGTGGGGGACTGTGGTACTAACATACCCTCTACTGCTACATCATCTGAGGCCATCTGGCTAGGTCTTGCAGTCATCCCTGAGGTGCGAAAGTCGGTTATTCCTATCACGCAGTGATGGTGCCTCTCCATGCTTGGTTCATAGGAAATTCCTTCTACAGGAGGTCAACACCTAATCATTTGATCACACTCGACATTCCTAGGCCTTCTCAAGATGATATCTGTGGGTGCTGAGTAGCCAGGGACCAAAGCATTCGGCGGGTTACGGTCCGCCATAGCAACAAGAGGAAGGGCGTCCCAGAGAATATCAATGATCTTAGAAAGCCAATAGGAAGATAACAGGGGCATGGTGTGGAGACAATAATTAGCCTGTTACAAATTTATCCTAATAATTGAAAATTTTCCGGAGCTATTTAATGGTGGAGTAACCTGTATGTGAAACTTACCATCGCTCATTTAGACCAAACATACCATGAATGGCTGCATTGATGGTCTGCCGCCCATTTTGTGTAACTGTAAGGTTCCTTTCTTATCAAAGTGGGGTGTGTTGATGATCATTATTCATACCTGAGGACTCTCCCATGGAACGTTAGACCTCAGAGGACACTTGCGTGTTGTTCGCATACCCTGATTTAAGGTCGATGTTAGGCGTTTCGTAACATGGTTCAGGTACTAGATCGGAAATTTGGTCATCAATATTCTTGAGCCATGAGCTTCACCCTTGGTCGGGACGTCCCGGTATGGTAGGAATGCGTCAAGAATCCTCGTGCCATCTATTACTTGAAGTGTTCGCAAATTCTCCCAATTGCACGTGGGTTTAGGCAGGTCCGTAATCGAACACATGCCTAAGTCATCGTTAACCAGGTCGGCCTATCTGGGCAGGGTTCTATCACACCCTTGATTATTTTATGTCAAAAAGTATCTACATAGGTCAACTGACCTCAGAGCCCATCTGGCAGCTGGGGTCCCTAAGTGCAGGATCATCCTACTCCAATACTTCTCCTGAGGGAGGAATACCGGCCCTCGCGCAGGTGCTCTGCGCAGGGTTAGTGGCAGTTCCCCTAGCCTATGTTTCTTGGGAATTTTTGGTTCAACAATATTCTTAATATCACTTGTGTCATTATGGCAAGGAAGATTTCTTTCCTTGGTAGAGATGTGAGGGAAATTCCTAGTGGTTTGAAGACATCGTAGCGTCGAAACCTCATGCAACTGACCTTGCTAGTTTTCCAGTTCCTCATCGGAGTCGGAAAAAAATTCACTGTCCTTTTCCCAGCAGATTACTCCTTTGGCTGTGGGGTTAACCCGATCATGATCCCGCGTAGTCAATTTGTAAATGTGATCTATTTCCTCCTCCTCATAGGCTAGCTCTGTATATTGCGCGCCTTCTGTTGGATCTAGTGGCACTATGATGCGCGTACCTTTGTTTTCAAACACCATGCTGTGCTTTTTGAGATTGATGACACACCCCATGTCTATAGTCCAGTCCTATCCTAGGAGCGCAAGGTAGGGATCTGCATCTTCCACAATTTCTATTACTTTAAATTCAGCTAGGAACCTTACCCGTGTGATATCAACCATGAATTTTGGTAGCCTACCTAAAGGAATGATTTTTTGTTGATTTTCCATTTGCAGTTGGATGGCGGACCCTTCTAATTTAGGCTCTCCCATTTGTTGCCATGTCTGCTTTGGTAATACATTTGCATCCGATCCAAGATCTAAGATAACTTGATCCATCTCATAGTCACCAATTTGCGTTGTCAACTACATTTCTCTTCCGGTACATTTCTTATAGTTGTATAGTTTGTGTACATACTTGGTCCTAGGAATAAAATTGGGCCAAGCTGCGTAGGTATTCAGTAGTGCTTGGATATTTCCTATGGCCTACGGGTTGCGTAGCAGCTTTAGACATGCCTTCAAAAAGGGCTCAACCCCTTCCTCTATCTGAAGGTGCATCGGCAGCTGCGCGGGGGCTGCCAGTGGTTCTTGTTCTCTGAAATTCACTTCTTCCCGAGAGGCAAGCTCCTCCTTTTCTCCCTAGGTGATCATCCCGCTGTGTGTCATGACTTTGACACTCGGATCTAAGTTCCTTAGCTCAGTTTTAACCCTTTTCACATTCTGCATAGGGGTGGGTTGTTTTTCCTGCATCTTGGCTATTAAAATTGGGAAATCCTCCACCACATGGTC
>JAXQQM020081509.1:0-188088 GCA_034641835.2 Pinus albicaulis
TGCTATTTGTGGATGTTTAGGACATTCTGAGTGTGATGGACTTATTTTAGACATATCATACAATCACTTTGATTGCTACTAAAAATAGATATACCATTATTATAACTCTAATACATTCTGAGACTCAAATATTTACCTGACCTTTCAAGGACTTCAGCTTTAATGGCCTGATAAAAATATAACTCCAACTTTCAATGGAAACGCTATTCCTAGGGTTTAGTGGAGCTATTGCATAGTTGACTTCAGTTAGAACTCATGTGACAGAGTTTGGTGGAGTTGATGAGACAGTTAATGGAGTTGTGTTCAGTTTAACTTAGTTGAGCTAGTTGTATCTAGTCTAACTGATTGATAAAATTAATGAGAGTGGTGTGAATTAATTATTAATTAATTCACTAATTATTAACTCATAAATCAACTAAAGAATACATTAGTTAACTACAGTGCATGGACAGTTTCAGTGGAGACCAGTGAAGAGGTAGGTAAAAGAGCAAGTGTGACTATACTGGTGCATGGGAATTGCACACACATTGATGGAGAAGCCAATGAGGATTGCACAATACATACCAGTGGGATTTGAACCTTGATCTGGAAATTATCCATATTGTTGGGTATGTGTTATATTCTTTCCACGACTAAGCACGCGCGGGGGGGCGATAGCCGCCCTTTTGTGCTGGGCGCAACGGGGGGGTCACAGGGGGGGCGGTAGCCCCCCCTGTCGGGGTTCGGGGCAGCGCCCCGGCGAAAATTTTGGTTCCTTAATTTCCGCTGGGTAGTCTGCGTCCATGGTTTTGCACATGGTTTTGGGGTTCGATGGTTTTCGGCCCCTGGTATTTTTGTAGATCCGGTCAAGGGAACTACGGTTATGTTCTAATCCAGGGTTAATGGATTGGGGTTTATGTATGCTTCGACATGTATATATATGTGTTGTAACACTAAAAGGAATATAATGAAAGATCAAGCTGGTTGTCCTGATTTGGGATCCAGGGGAAAATCTCCGTGTTTATCTGTTTTATGTTTTATGCTCTCGCAATTTTTTATTTTCTGTTATAAGATTCGTGTGTAGATAATTTCTGTTCAGGGTTAAAACCTACATATGGTATCGGAGCTGTTTCGGCTTCAAGGGGACGCCTTTGTTGTTGAGGGTTTTTTGCTCGGGCCTGTGGTAGACCCTGTGTAGTGGGAGATCTGCGGGATCGATTCTTGCGGTGAAAGAATATGGCGAGCGGCGGAAAGATAGAGATCGAGAAATTTAATGGTCAGAGTTTTGAGTTGTGGAAGCTCAAGATGGAGGATCTGCTGGTGGATAAATATCAGTGGATCGCGGTAGATCCATGTACTAAACCAACGGCAATGTCAGATGAAGACTGGAAGAAACTGGATCGGAAGGCCAAGAGCACAATACGGTTGTGTGTGTCAGATTCAGTATTGTTGAATGTATCTGGGGAAGCTACGGCGAAGAATTTGTGGGAAAAACTTGGGACTTTGTACCAATCTAAGTCTCTGGTGAATAAGTTGTTCCCGCGGAAAAAGCTGTATAACCTGAGGATGAAGGATGGAGACTCGGTGACAGAGCATCTGAACGCCTTCAATACTGTGGTAAGTCAGCTGTCGTTTGTTGATATTAAAATCTCAGATGAAGATAAGTGCATCAGTTTGTTGTGCTCTCTACCAGACTCGTGGGACAGTCTGGTTATTGCAATAGGTAGCAACACAACTACCTTGAATTTTGATGACATTGTCTCAGCCTTGCTGTCGGAGGAAATGAGACGGAGAAATATGGAGGGTCAAAATGGAGATGCCTTATCCGTACGAGGAAGGTCCCAGAATAGAAACAAGAATAAGGTTTCGAGTGGGAGATCTAAATCTAGAGGGAGATCTAAATCTCCTGGAAAGTTTGTAAAGGTGTGCTGGAAATGCGGAAAGGAAGGGCACTACAAAAAGGAATGCAGATCTAAAGCTCCTGAGAAAGGAAAGGGATATGATGAAGGTCCTTCTGCAGAGGCAAAAACCACCTCGGATGAAGGTGGGGATGTGTATTTGGCTTCTTCTTCAAATACACATGTAGATCATGAGTCATGGTTGATCGACTCAGGTGCATCCTTTCACTTCACTCCCCATAGGGAGTGGTTCTGCGAGTATGAGAAATATGATGGTGATGTCTTCCTAGGGGATGATAGGAAGGCCAGAATCGTCGAACGTGGAAAGTTCAAGCTGAATTTGCAAGGTGGAAGGATTAGAACACTTCCTGGTGTTCTTCATATTCTTGCATTGGCCAGAAATCTAATTTCTATAAACAAGATGGATGATGCAAAACAAAGGTTCGAGAAAGATGCCTCGTAAGATGGTTCGAGAGCACCGGCATACGCGGGAGTCTTGACCGGAACTCCTCGTACAAGCTACAGCGGCACCGTTATTTGAAGGTGTATCAGCTCAGAGTTCCCGAAAGTGGGACGAAAGTCTAGCCGTTCGGAGAAAGACTATGGCATCAAAGGCTTGGACATTGGAGAGAAGGGCTTTGGATACCGCATAGAAATGGTATGGTAGAAGGTATGTCTAATTTCTCTCTGGATTTCGATTTCTGTGAACATTGTGTATATGGGAAGCAGAATCGGGTGAGTTTTCCTTCCGGTGCTAAGAGGGCGAACAAGATATTAGAACTTGTGCACAGTGATGTGTTTGGACCTGTGTCAGTTCCATCACTGGGAAAGTCTGTGTACTATGTTTCATTCATAGATGACTTCTCAAAGAATACATGGATATATTTCTTGAGGAAGAAATCTGAAGTCTTTGACAAATTTAAAGAATTTAAGGCTCTGGTGGAAAACCAGACAGAGAAGAAGATAAAGGCGTTGAGGACAGATAATGGTGGGGAGTTCTGCAAGAAGGAATTTGAAGAGTTCCGTAAGAAGTGTGGTATAGCACGACAGAAGACTACTCCATACACACCTCAGCAAAATGGAGTTGCAGAAAGAATGAATAGAACACTGATGGAAAAGGCAAGAAGCATGCTCAATGGTACCGGGTTAGGACAAGAATTCTGGGCAGAGGCAGTGGAGACTGCATGTTACTTAGTTAACATATCACCTTCATCAGCATTGGAGGATAAGACCCCACATGAGGTATGGAATGGTAAGAAACCCTCTCTTTCACATCTAAGGGTATTTGGATGTGATGCATATGTACATGTTCCAAAGGAGAAAAAGACCAAGTTGGATAATAAATCTGAAAAGTGCATCTTTATTGGGTATAAGGATGGTTTAAAGGGTTACAAGCTTTGGAACCCAGAAACAAGGAAGGTTGTGTACAGCCGAGATGTGGTGTTTAGAGAAGTGAAAGATATTGTTAAACATGAAGTCCTATCAAAGGAACCTGAAAAGATAGAGTTTGAGCTAAAGGAGGATGAATCAGACTCTACAACAGAAGAAGACTCAGAAGATGAAGAGCCACAAACTCCAGCTTTGAGAAGATCAGTTCGGGAAAGAAGGAAACCATAAAGGTATAGTCCATCTGCTTTCTGTTCAGGTTTTGCCTTAACTATAACTGATGATGATCCCAGAACTGTCAGGGAGGCAGTAGATTCAGAGGATGGAAAACTCTGGAAGGAGGCCATGGTTGATGAAATGGTATCCTTGCACAAAAATGATGCATGGGATCTGGTGGAGTTGCCGGCTGGAAGGAAGCCCATTGGGAGCAAATGGGTGTTTAAGAAGAAGATGAATGTAGAAGGCAAGGTGGAGAAATACAAAGCTCGGTTGGTACCGAAAGGTTATTCCCAGGTGCCGGGAATTGATTTTGGTGATATTTTTTTCTCCTGTTGCCAAAGTTACTTCTATTAGATTACTTTTATCTGTTGCTGCTGCATTTGATTTTGAGATAGAACAGATGGATGTGAAGACAACATTTCTTCACGGGGATCTAGAAGAAGAGATCTACATGAAGCAACCTGAAGGATTTATGGTGAAGGGTAAGAAAGAATTGGTATGCAGGTTGAAGAAGTCTCTGTATGGGTTAAAACAGTCACCAAGGATGTGGTATCAGAAATTTGATACCTATATACGGGGACTTGGCTTCACCAGAAGCAAGGAGGATCACTGTGTTTATTTTAAATTAATTGGTGACCGTGTTATTTATTTGGTCTTGTATGTGGATGATATGTTGTTGATTGAAAATGACAAAGAAATTATCCAAGATTTGAAGACCCAACTGTTCTCCAAATTCGACATGAAGGATCTGGGTGCTGCAAACTATATTTTGGGCATGGAAATTAAGAGAAATCGGGCAAAGAGGAAGCTCTGGTTAAACCAGAGGAAGTATGTCGAGACTATATTGCAGAGGTTCAATATGCAGGATAGTAAACCGGTGAATGTTCCTATTCCTGTAGGTGTAAAGCTGTCTGCTGAACAGTGTCCCAAGACACAAAAAGAAGAGGAGTATATGTCCCGTGTTCCATATGCAAGTGCAGTGGGTAGCCTGATGTATGCAATGGTCTGTACTAGACCAGACATTGCACATGCAGTGGGAGTATTGAGCAGGTTTATGTCAAACCCAGGGAAGGAGCATTGGACAGCAGTGAAGTGGGTTTTCAGATATTTACGTGGCACTAGTAATTATGGCTTGTGCTACCAGGGAAGACCAGGATTGGAAAGAATGTTGGACATTCGTGGTTTTGTTGATGCAGAATGGGCTGGAGATCTGGACCAAAGAAGATCTACAAGTGGGTATGTGTTTAGCCTATTTGGAGGTGAAGTCAGTTGGATGAGTAAAAGACAGTCTGTAGTGGCTCTTTCAACTACAGAGGCAGAATACATAGCAGCCACTCATGCAAGCAAGGAAGCAGTTTGGTTGCAGAGATTGTGTTCAAGTATGGCGTTGGTACAGCAAGCTATAAGGATAGACTGTGATAGCCAAAGTGCAATTTTCTTGGCTAAGAACCCTGCTTATCATTCAAAGACAAAGCACATTGATGTTCAATATCATTTTGTTAGAGATATGGTTGAGGCTAAAAGGGTGTTGCTGGTAAAGGTGGACACTTTGAAGAATGTTGCAGATGCATTGACAAAGTTTGTGAGCACTCAGAAGTTCTCTTGGTGTAGAGAAACAATGGGTGTTGAAGAATTGGGCCAATGACTAAGCCCTCCTGTGGCCCCCCGTGGAAAGAAAACAACAAGTGGGAGAATGTTGGGTATGTGTTATATTCTTTCCACGACTAAGCACGCGGGGGGGTAAGAGGGGGGGCGATAGCCCCCCCTTTGCGTGGGGCGCAACAGGGGGGGCAGTAGCCCCCCCTGTCGGGGTTCGGGGTAGCGCCCCGGCGAAAATTTTGGTTCCTTAATTTCCACTGGGTAGTCTGCGTCCATGGTTTTGTGCATGGTTTTGTACATGGTTTTGGGGTTCAATGGTTTTCGGCCCCTGGTATTTGAGTAGATCCGGTCAAGGGAACTACGGTTATGTTCTAATCCAGGGTTAATGGATTGGGGTTTATGTATGCTTCAGCATGTATATATATGTGTTGTAACACCAAAAGGAATATAATGAAAAATCAAGCTGGTCGTCCCGATTTGGGATCCAGGGAAAAATCTCCGTGTTTATTTGTTTTATGTTTTATGCTCTCGCAATTGTTTATTTTCTGTTATAAGATTCGTGTGTAGATAATTTTTGTTCAGGGTTAAAACCTACACATATTGGATTGCGCAGTAGAGGCTGGCTAACAGGTGGAGCAGATTCGAGCATGTGTTTTGTATGATCTGAGCTTGTGTAGTGTGTAACAATTGGAGATTGTACTGAGAGATTGTGAGGAGTTTGTACAATGATTGTTACATGATCTCTATCATTATAAGATACAGATAGTTGGGGGTTTTTAGCTTTAAGCTTTCCCATAAATATTGTGTTTATATGTGTGATTGTTTATGGTTTTAATGTGCGCATGCGATTGTTTGTATTTCCGCAAATTGATGATCAATAGTAGAAGAGGTTATGTATTATGCATGAAGCTCAAATAGTGTGTGATCAGGATAATATCGGTGAATAATATCTTAGTTATTCAAAATTTCTACATGGTATCAGAGCAGTATTGATCATTGGAGCAATTGCAAAACATTGAAGCGGTTGAGTTTTGTGCTGGTGGAATTCGAATTTGCAGTAATGTTTTCTTGGTGCTGAAGTTGAGATGTCTTTCAACGGATTGTGATTGGAGTATGCCCTTTAGGGCAGCTTGAATTATATTGCATGGAAGGACAGGATGGAGGCGGTGTTGGATGACAATGGGTTGAAGGAGTTCATATATGCTGAAGTCCCAAAGCCTACTTCTAGTGATGCTGCCGTAATTGAAGCTTGGCAAAAGAAGACAGCAAAGTGTCGAAGGATTATATTGGAGGGCGTGAAGGATCACATAGTTTCCAGCTTGCATGGTAAGGCTTCTCCATTCTTGATGTGGAAAGCCTTGATAGATTTATTCCAAAGCAAGAGCGACTAGAGGAAGTTGGCGCTCAAGGATAAACTCAGAAACATAAAGATGGAAAAAGGTGATAGTATGCCCAAGTACCTCACAAAGTTCATCCAATGCAGGGATGAGATGGGAAGTGTGGGTGTGACTGTTGATGATGAGGACTTGGTGAGCTTGGCTCTCCTTGGGCTTCCGAAGAGTTGGCACTCCTATCAGGACTCTGTCAATGGTCGGGAGAAATTGCCAGGATGGGAGCGACTTTGGTCGGACTGGGTGCAAGAGGAGATAAAGGCGGAGTACCAGGGGACAGATCTTCTCATCAAGAAACTCGATGAAGAGAATTTCACTTGCTTCCAAAGAAAAGAAGAAGAGCAATAAATATTCTTATCTTATGGCGAAAGACAAGAAGTAGGACACGTCCAAGGCTAAAAGGAAGTGCTTTCAATTGCCACCAACATCGACATTATGCCACAAATTGTCCGCGTTAAGAAGAAAATAAGTAGGCTGCCGTATTTGTACCGAGAGGCCTTAGCGTCGTAGCTTGAGTTGATTTTTCAATCGATATCACATGCTTGGTCTCAAGTGTGGCGCATCGGCTGTGGTTTCCGACGCGCGGTGCATCTTTTCACATGACAGGAGATCGAGATTTTTTTACTGATCTGGATGAGAAAGATCTTGGAGTGCACATCGATATGGGCGATGATGGTAGATACAGTGCAACCGGTATCGGTACCATTTCCTTTGAGAGGGAGTCTGGTAAACCCTTCATATTGAAGGAAGTGATGCATTTTCCAGGATTGAAGAAGAATCTTATCTCTGTGGCGATGTTAGAAGACAAGGGATGTGATGTTGTCTTTAGCGATGGAAAGGCTTTCCTGCGCAGTAAGGCAACTGGTGAGACCCGAAGGATAGGGGTTTGAGTAAAGAACCTTTATCAATTGCAGGTAGATGGTTGCACAGCAATGGCAGGCAAGGCAGAAGGAGTGGTGAGCCGGGATGATGGCGAGTTGTGGCACCGGAGATTGGGCCACCTTCACCATGGAGCTTTGAAGATACTATAGTAGATTTCACCAAGTTTCCTAAAGGCACTCTGCATAGTCGTATCGCTGCAAGGGGTGTACTTTGGATAAAATTTTAGGAAAGCCACCTTTTCACGAGAAGGATAATCGCACCACGATGATCTCGAGAGAATCTCACATAGACGTGTGTGGACCTTTCTCAGTAGCTTCGACAGCAAAGCACAGGTACTATGTGATCTTTGTTGATGATTTTTCTCGGAAGTGCTGGATCTTCTTCATGCAGAAGAAGAGCGAGACATACTCAAAGTTTTGTGAGTTCAAGGTGCTGGTTGAGAAAGAATCGGGGAAGTAGTGAAGGCTCTTAGGAGCGACAATGGTGGTGAATTCATCTATGGCGAATTCAAGGACTTTTGCAGCGCAGAAGGAATTCGAAGAGAGCTCATAGCACCTCATAACCCACAGCATAACGGGGTTGCTGAGCGGAAGAACAGAACGATCGTGGGTACTGCATAGGCGATGTTGCATGATCAGGGCCTACCCATTCACTTGTGGGCAGAGGCATGCAATACTATAGTATATGTGCAGAACCATTGTCCTCACAGGATACTTGGCATGAGTACACCCGAGGAGGCGTTTTCTGGTAAGAAGCCTGATATTTCCCATTTGAGGATTTTTGGTTCACCTGTTTACATTCATGTGACAAAGGATGCCAGGAAGAACAGCCGACCGCGCAGGTCAGGGGATATTTTTATCGAACAAGGATGACGCCTGAATCATGTGTATTTTCCAGACAGTCGCAAGACTGTTGTGCGACGGGATATCAAATTTCAGGAGTAGAAAGCCATGAAGTGTTCGCTTGAGAGGGAGCCACACTTGCATGCAGATGAGGAGCTATTAGTTCCTAAGGATGAGCTTCAGGATGTGGATCAGCCACAAGAGGAAGTTCATGGAGTGGAAGAGACCACTCATGCAGCGCCAACCATCAGAGGGCGCAAGCGCACTACAGAAGCTAAGCGACCGGCTCAAGATGCAGACATGCTGTACACCCCACTGCCAGCGCGTACGTACGCCTCGACCGAGATAATCGGGATACGATGGCCTCGCAAGGGCGGGTCGATTCGAGCCATCCTCTTTCGAGGAAGTTGTGGAGGACCCCGCATGCGTAGATGCCATGGTGGAAGAGTATGATTCGATTGTCAGAAACAGTGCATGGGAGATTGTCCCAAGGCCGGAGGGGAAATCAGTGGTGGGTTCGAGATGGATCTAAAAAGTGAGGTGCAAACGAACGGGAGTGTGGGAGAAGTACAAGGCAAGATTTGTTGCCCGAGGCTTTTCACAGATAGAGGGGATCGATTATGAGGAGACCTTTGCACTTGTCGCAAGGTATTCTTCCATACGGACGATTCTTGCTCTCTCAGCGTAGATGGGGTGGCACATTCATCAGATGGATGTGAAGAATGCGTTCCTCAAAAGAGTCATTGAGGAGGAGGTGTACATAGAGCAGCTTGAAGGTTTCGAGATCTTCAGCAGTGATTCGCATGTGTGCAGGCTCAAGAGAGCATTGTATGGATTGAAATAAGCACCTCGTGCTTGGTACACACGGATAGACAGTTATTTCATCGAACTTGGATTCTCCAAGAGTGAGGCGGATCCGAACCTATAACAGATTGTGGGGGAGGGTAAGTTGCTGATCATTGTACTTTATGTAGATGATTTGATTTTGACAGGTGATGAGCTGTTGATACTCTCATGCAAGGATGATCTTGCAAAAGAGTTTGAGATGAAGGACTTGGGCCTCCTTCATTATTTCCTGGGATTGGAAATTTGGCAGCGCAGTGGTGGATTGTTTGTTTCTCAAGGTAAGTATGCCCGGGAGATACTGGAGAAGTTCAACATGCATGGCTACAAGCCTGTTGATACTCCTCTTCTTGGTGGTTGGAGGAAGGAGGATGCTACTTCAGCGGAGGTAGTGGATGCCACTGTTTATCGACAATTGGTAGGGTCACTTATGTATCTGGTCAATACATGAACTGATATATGCTATGCAGTTAACCAGCTTTCACAAGCTATGGTTAAGCCTACCAAGCTCTTTTGGAAGGTGGGGAAGCATGCATTGTGTTATCTCAGAGGCACATCGGGATACGGAATGTGGTACAGACAGTCGGATGAGGTGAAGCTGTGTGGCTTCACGGATGCAGATTGGGCAGGGAGCCCAACGGATGCACATCTGGAGGGATTTTCAGTATCAGGTCGACAGCAGTTTCTTGGTACAGCAGGAAGAAGAGATTCATGGCACTCAGTTCAGCAGAGGCCGAGTATATGGTAGCAAGTTTGGCTGCATGCGAGGCTATATGGATGAGGAAGATCCTAGTCGGGTTGTTCGGTTCACACTTAGAGCCTACTGTGATTTATTGTGATAATCAGAGTTGCATCAAAATCTCAGTTAATCCAGTATTTCATGATATATCTAAACACATTGACATCCGGTATCATCATATCAGAGATTGTGTGCAACGGAGAATCATGTTACTTTCATACATTCCTATGGAGGATCAAGATGCTGATATCTTGATGAAGGCGCTCACCAGGAGAAAATTCGAATACCACAGAGGCAGGATAGGGGTTGCAGATAATCCATATCTTGTTGAGAGGGAGTGTTGAGATTGCAACAAGATGCTGAGCTTAGTGGAAAGGATTCACCTTCACTAAGTGGGCCCGCAGGGTATTTTTGACGCAAAGTCTGTTTTTAGACTATGTCTATTTTTAGACATATGGATCATGTTCTATGAGTTGCAGGATGCTATTTGTGGATGGTTGGTCAAGTCGGGAAAAATAGATGGACTTCTATTTTTAAGCATACTGGGCATAATCTATTTTTATATTGCCAGTGTAAAAATAGATATGTCGAATATTATTAGCTCTTAATAATATTTGGACTCTAAACATTATCTTATCCTCTTGGAGCACTTCAGTTTGATGCCTGGATGTGGCACATGTAGCTGACAGAAGGAATTACACTATTCCTAGGGTTTAGTGGAGCTATTGCATGGTTGACTTCAGTTAGAACTCGTGTGATAGAGTTTGGTGGAGTTGATGAGACAGTTAATGGAGTTGTGTTCATTTTAACTTAGTTGAGCTAGTTGTATCTAGTCTAACTAATTGATAAAATTAGTGAGAGTGGTGTGAATTAATTATTAATTAATTCACTAATTATTAACTCATAAATAAACTAAATAATACATCAGTTAACTGCAGTGCATGGACAATTTCAGTGGAGACCAGTGAAGAGGTAGGTGAAAGAGCAAGTGTGACTATCAGTTGTGACTATACTGGTGCATGAGAATTGCACACACATTGATGGAGAAGCCAATGAGGATTGCACAATACATACTAGTGGGATTTGAACCTTGATCTGGAAATTATCCATATTGGATTGCACAGTAGAGGCTGGCTAACAGGTGGAGCAGATTGGAGCATGTGTTTTGTATGATCTGAGCTTGTGTAGTGTGTAACAATTGGAGATTGTACTGAGAGCTTGTGAGGAGTTTGTAAAATGATTGTTACATGATCTCTATCATTATAATATACAGATAGTTGGGGGTTTTTAGCTTTAAGCTTTCCCATAAATACTGTGTTTATAGGTGTGATTGTTTATGGTTTTAATGTGCGCATGCGATTGTTTGTATTTCTGCAAATTGATGATCAATAGTAGAATAGGTTATGTATTATGCATGAAGCTCAAATAGTGTGTGATCAGGATAATCTCGGTGAATAATATCTCAGTTATTCAAAATTTCTACAAGAAGGAGATAGAGATCTTTATTTTCTAACCTCCATTGAAAGGAAAATCCATATGCTATGTGTAAGGCCTTAAGAGATCCGTTTCAAAATAATAATAACCATAGGAAGTTGGTGTTGAAGGACAAGCTCGTAAATATCAATATGGATAAGGGAGACACGATACCAAAATACTTGACGAAGTTCATTCAATGTCGAGATGAGCTTGGAAGTGTTGGTGTGGAAGTGTTCCAAGATGATCTGCTGAGATTATCACTTCTAGGCCTTCCCAAGAGCTCGCATAGCTACCAGGATTTAGTTAATGGGAGGGAGAAGCTACCAGAGTGGGAGCGATTGTGGTCCAACTTAGTATAAGAAGAGATTCGGCGGAATACTAGAGACAAATCCTCATCAAAGACTGATGATGAGTAAAATTGTGCCTTGGATGGAAAGGAAAATAAAGGAAAGGGGAAGGCATCCCATTGAAAATTATATTTTGTTCAGGCAGACAAGAAGTGAGACTTGTCAAAGATATAAAAAAATCACTGTCATGATCTTGGAAACTATGCTACTAAATGTCCCCATAAGAAGACCGACAATAATCCCTCAGAAGGAGCGGAAAGTGAAGCACTTACTTCATAATTCGAGTTGGATTTCACCCTCATCGCATGCATGGTGTCATCGGTGATGGGTTCAATGTGGTTCTTAGATAGTGGAGCTTCAATCCATATGACCGACAAAAAATAATTATTCAACAAAGTGGAGGAGAAGGATCTCCAGATGCACATCGATATGGGAGATGACGAGTGGCATAGTGCGAATGACATAGGTAAAATTAACTTTAAGAGGGAGTCTCGTACTCATCTCACATTAAAAGATGTCATGTATGTTCCTAGCTTAAAGAAAAAATTATTTTCAGTTGCTATGTTGGAAGACCATGGCTATGATGTGATATTTAGTAAAGGAAAAGCATTCCTTTGTCAGAAAGGCACGAGACAAATGAAGAAGATTGGGGTTCGAGTAAAGAACCCATACAAATTGGATGTATAAGATTTTGTTACCTTGAGCATGAAATCAGAGAAGGTACAAAGCCGAGACATCAGTGGGTTATGGAATATAATATTGGGGCATATACACCATGATGCTTTGGAGATCACACAGTAGATTTCTACAGGACTTCCCAAGGGTGCACTTGAGCAGTGAGATACATGCAAATGATTTACATTGGGGAAGTAAACCAAATCCACCTTTCATGATAATGAAATCTGAGAAAACGTGATCCTTGAGAGAGTTCACTCAAATGTGTGTGGATTATTATCGACAACCTCCACAACAAAACATATGTATTATGTGATTTTTGTAGATTAGTTTCATGCAAGTGTTAGATATTCTTCATGCCGAACAAATATTATACGTTCTCAGTTTTTTATGAGTTAAAAGCACTTATCGAGAAAGATACAGGGAAGAAGGTGAAGGCTCTCAGAAGCGACAATGGTGGATAATTTGTCTCGAACAAATTCAATAACTTCATTTATTCAGAAGGAATTCAATGGGAATTGATAACACCTCATAACTCACAGTAGAATGGGGTTGTAGAAAGGAAGAATAGAACTATTATGGGAGAAACATGATCGATGTTGCATGACCAGGGCATATCGTTGTCTCAATGGGATGAAGCATGCAACACAACAGTATTTATGTAGAACATAAGTCCTCATTGGATACTTGGGACGAGTACATCAGTGGAATCTTTTTCAGGTAAGAAACCAAATGTGGCACATTTTAAAAATTTTGTTTCATCAATTTATTTCAATGTAACCAAAGATTCCAGGAATAAGCTAGAGCCAACAACTGATTTCGGAATATTTTTGGGGTACACCGATACACCTCACAACTATCAAGTGTAATTTTCAACACACAGGATGATAATGGTAAGAAGAGATGTGAAATTTGTTGAAGATAAGGCCATGAAAATTTTCCTTGGGAGGGTTCTTCAGTTGCATGAATTTGAGGAGCTCTTAGCTCCAAAAGAAGAACCTCAAGATGTGGAGCAACCACAAGAAGAGATACAGAGAGTGGAAGCACCCACTCATGTAGAGACATCCTAAGATGAAATGAAGTGAACCATAGAAACTGACAAGTTAGTGCTTGATACTAGAGAGAATGTGGGAGTGTTACACAGTATTTTGTCACATTCCTTAGTTCTTATACTAATTTACATCTTTTGTGTCGCTCAAGCCACAAATGTTGTAAAGTGACAAAATATGTGAAAACTTATTCATCTTAGAAAACATGGTTAAAATATCCCTGAAGACCTAAAAGATAAATTCCTTGAAGCCTTTCTGCAAAAATTTGTAAAAAACCCTGATTTGCAAGCCAAATGCAATTCTCACCTAAACGGCCTCACACTTGTCACCTCGTATCTAACCTGTGAAAGTGCGGTAGTTTAGAAGTAAAACCGCATTGGTCCTCTTCAGGCAAGTTCTCAAAAAATGGAGCAAAATATTCGTCCTCTAGAACTCTAGAGAACAGAAGTCTAATACTTGTTGGCTGAGGATATGGTCGAATTATCCCATTTTGAACCTTTGATCTTATCTCCAAATATTTTCCCATTTGATATAAATAATTTCCCCCTCATCTGTGGATCCATCAGCTCTCCAACTGTACTATATAAGAGTATCATGCTAGTGAGTCTTGGTTGATCATTGTTGGTTGCCATTATTCTACCTAATTGTGCCTATACATTGTTGATTTGACAAGAAATGAGAAGAGATTGAAGAGCTTGGCTTGGACTTGGATTTCCATTCCGAAGGAGGCCTCCAACATCAAGGCATCAGTTGTAAGCTTCCATTTGTTTATTCAATAATACAAATTATGTTTTTATTTCCATGATCTTTTTAATATAAACTTCTTTAATATGATGGTGCTTGATCTATCATATGGTTTACTTTGAATATATCTATGCTAATTCTCTTTCGATTATTATTGCATGATCTTTCTTGTAGGTATTCGAATGTAGAAGGTATAACAAGGAGCGAGCCTGGAAGCAAAAGGATCAACATCGACATTGAGAAATAAATTGCATAGGAGTGATGTAGGTCATCTCCCTATGTCATGTTATTTGGATGTTAAGCTAAGAAAGATTACATTATTTGTCACAGTTGTTACTAGACCCACTCATTGGGCTAGAGGGATCGCTTCTTTCCTAAGAGTGGATTTTCCCGCATAACGAATTGGCGAATCCACTTTCTAAAAAATGAAACAAGGTTTGTGGAGCAGAGTTCCCTTTCTTGTGTCAAGCTCTTTAAAAAATGAAAAAAGGTTTCCAGAGCAGAGTTCCCTTTATTTTTTCAAGCTCCTTAAAAAATGAAACAAGGTTTCTGGAGTAGAGTTCCCTTTCTTGTGTTAAAATCCTTTAAAAATGAAACAAAGTATTCAGAGAAAAGTTATTTTTCTTGTGTCAATATCCTTAAAAAATGAAACAAGTTTTAGATAAAATTTCCTTTTCTTGTGTCAAGCTCCTTAAAAAAAATGAAACAAATTCTTCATAGCAAAGTTTCTTTTCTTATTTCAAGCTCCTTAAAAAATGAAACAAGGTGTCAGGAGTAGAGTTCCTTTTCTTGTGTCAAGCTCATTAAAAAATGAAATAGGTTCCTATGAGGATAATTCTTTTACTATGTCAACCTCGTTAAAAAATGAAATAGGTCCCAATGAGCATAGTTCTTTTACTATGTCAAGCTCATTAAAAAATGAAATGAATCCCCTTTCAATTCGATCCATTGATTAGATCTCGTAAATTCCCATTCGAGTCTTTCACTTGATCTCATGAATGAACCTTCATTACATCCACCTGTTAGTAACCACTAGTATTCTTAGGTGAATGAAATGAATCTTAGGGGGCATGTACCTCGAATTGATTCACCATGCTGTGGGCATGAAAACTTATTCCAAGCATAGATTTTCCTCTGTTTCAATCTTTTCTGAAAACGAAACCAATCTCAAGCATAGTTTGTCTTCATTTAAAGTTTGTGTAAAAATGAAACCATCTTCAAGGGTTCTCAATCATATTGTCCCATGTTTCAAGCTTGTGTAAAAATAAACCATTATCATTCTACCTCTTGTGACTGCCATTTTTATCAACCTGGTTTTACCAGATGATCCTTGGTTTTCTCTTTCCATCATCACTATCTACTTGGTCGATCATACACTCTCACTGGGTTGGTTTTCACCCTTGCCTAGGGAACCACTGCGATAAGTGGTCTTATTAGCTAGCCTCTTGAAATTTACATGTTTTGAGCTGTTCCACCATCACCACAACTATTTGCTACCTTTTATTCCACTCATTCCTCCAGGAGGAATTAAATTTAAGCTCTTTTGCTAACTTGAAAAATGAAAATATTGCCAATCACTTGTCCTTTTGAGCTCGTTAAAATATATGAATTGATGTCATCTCAGTACAAGTTTACCCCTTTTTTGGGTTGAGGTTGACTAATTACGAAAAAGGAATACCTTAGTGAAACATGACTAAGTGGTTCTCCTATATATTTTTTTCTACCTTTTCAGATTCAAGGAAGTATCTACGAAAAAGGATCTTTGGAATTTTCTTTTTCGCTACTTTTTCAAACTCTCTAAATATGAAAAATATGTCAAGTTATCCCTCTGTTGGACTCATAAAACTTAAATGACGAAGGAATTTTCAACATGAAAAGACCGAGTTACTCCTTCCTAAGACTCGTTAAACTTACTAGGATGGATTAGTGATTAATCCTAATGAGGTTGGAAAGACATGAACAAGAAGATCGGCCATATATAATGGAGGTGATGTAGACGATTTTGATTTGCGTGTTGATATGGATGATTATTATGATTGTGAATTGAATTTGTCTACATATTTTGAACCAACTTACTTCAAAGAAGTCGCTTCTCATGATGAATGGAAAGAAATGGTGAAAAAAGAGTATGATTCTTTGATAAAGAATGGCACTGGATGCTGGTTGATCATCCGTTGGGAACCAAACCAATTGGATGGAAATTGGTCTTCAAAAACAAGTATAAAGCATATTCCTCACTTGATAAGGACAAAGTCAGGCTTGTGGAAAAAGGCTTTGCACAGAAGGAAGGGGTTGAATTTGAGGATACCTTTTCCCCCACAACAAAATGGGCTACCATATGGACACTATTTTCCTTAGCAACACAGAATGGTTGGAAGGTCCATCAAATGGATGCAAAAACTTATTTCTTGAATGGAGATTTGAAAGAGAATGTTTTTATGTCCCAACCAGAATGATTTTTTGTGAAGGGTTAGGAACATAAAGTATGCAATCTTGTAAAATCCTTTTATGGACTCAAGAAAGCACCATGAACTTGGTATGAGAATTTAACTAAGCATCTTCTGAAACTCAATTTCAAACATTATGATCTTTATGATGCAATTTTTTTGTCAATAAAGTTGGAAAAAAAATTGTATATCTTGTGGTGTATGTAGATGATATTATGATGACAATGAACAATGAGAGCAACATTGCATTCATAAATAAAGAACTAAGGATATTTTTTGAAATGACAGATTTGGGCTATGTTCACCAATATCTTGGTATTGATGTAACTCAACATCTAGAGTTTATATTCCTCTCTCAGAAGAAGTACGTTGGAGATCCGTTGAATAGGTTTATCATGGATGAGTGCAATCCTTTGACTACTCCAATGGAACAGAACTTAAAGCCCACATTTACTGAAGGAAAATAATTAGAGGATGCAACAAAGTATAGATAGCTCATAGGAAGCCTCAACTAGCTGACTACTACTATACCATACATTTCATTTGTTGTTGGATTCCTCTCTAGGTTTATGCAAAATCCTTGTCAGGGTCATTATTCTGCTATAAAAAGAGTTCTAAAGTACTCGAAGGGAACTCAAGAATTTGGACTCATGTATACATAGGTGGGTGACTTCAACTTGATTGGATACTTTGATTCATATTTCGATGTAGATAACTAAAATGGAGTATCCACTTCATGTTATGTTATGAGTCTTGGATCAAGAATTTTATCCTAGAGATCACGTAAGAAATGATTTCCATTATATTCCACAATTAAGGCAGAATATGGAGCAGAATCTAAATCAATGAATGGAATTGTGTGACTCGGGAAATTTCTATAAGATTTGTAAGAGAAACAAGTACATTGAACTCCTCTTTTGATTGAAAACACTTCTATAATAAATTTGGCCATGAACCCAAAGTTCCATGATCAAACAAATCACATCAATACAAAATACCATCTGATTCGACATCATGTTGAGTCCAAGACAATCCACCTACACCATTGTTCCACAAATGATCAACTTGTAGAAATCTTCACCAAAGCACTTGGAAGAAAAAAACTTGAAAGGTTCATAATGATGCTTGGACTCACCAACAAACCTTCATATTAAGGGGAGGAATGTTTGCACCTTATCTTTGGGATTAGAGAAATTATGTAAATATTGTAAATAAAAAAAATGTAAGGTGAAGAGATACTAGAATCTAAAACTCCAACGGTCTCCCTTCAATGTATTTATCAATGACCTCTTAATGAAAATCACACAATTCATTTGGAGCTACCCTCCTAGCCTCACAGTTCCCCTAGATTTTCCCTTAATATGATCTACGTTTCATTGTCTAAAACGTATTAGAAAAATTTTGTTGTGAAAATTCGACACTAACCTATTTAAAAGTGATTTTAGTAGCATTTAGGAACTCATAATTACTTATAGAATATATCCAAAATTATAGCGAAACAACATCTGAAAATTTGAACCAAATGATCACCAATATTTCTCCTCAATATGGTCCAAGTTTCATGGTTTGAAACTTCACAAAAGAAGAGAAATAAAAAAAAAAAATCAATTTTCATGTTTGACATGGGTTTTAAGAGCATTCAGGAAGCCTAAATTAATTGGATTGTATCTCTTAAAATATAGTGAACCAATATCTGAAATTTGAATTATATAGTTCTCAATATTTCACCATTGAAAACCTCACAAACAAAAAACATTATAGTGAAAATATCACGATAACTTGTTTGAAGTAGCAAAACCCTAGGATCATGAGCTCTTATACTAAAATTTATGAAACTTGAACCTTAAAAATGATATGAAATTAATAATTCAATTTATCTTCGAGGGGGAAACCTTGTTCTACATTAGAAACATAGTCAAAGCTTGATTGCATAAATTAAGAATTCAAAATTTGAAAAGAAATCACAACAAGTAATGTTGAAGCAACTTACCAATAAGGAATCATTGATTTATAAAGAAATAATCACTTATCATTGAAATAAAAGGGTCATTAAATGTTAAATAATGAATGAAGCAAAAATTAAAGTTTCTTACCAAAATAAATTCAATGATTAACAAATTGACTTAGATATGTGGAGAAGACATAATACAAAAAAATTAATAAATTTTTTTTACAAATATTAGAAGGAAAGATCAAATTACAAAGACACCTTATCAACATCATAATCATAAGAGTGAATACTTTAACCAATCAATTTATCAACATTGTTTAGAGAAAAGATAATATTCAAACTATATTTCAATGAATATTAATTCAAGTACAATTCAATCTTAAAGTAGAATTCATTTTAGGAATTGCAATATAATAGGTCCTTTACAAGAAATCTATGAATACACTGTCCCAAAAAAATATTGAATTAGGGTGGATATAATATTTCACCATTTGAAAATTCTACTCAACACTTAGATGATCATATCACCATGTATCATCAACTATCACAACTTCAAAGAACATAGAATCATAAAAAGTCATTACAAGAGATAATATTCCACCTTAATATGTTTTGAGGGAAACAAATTCCTAAAAGAATCATAAAAAATAATTAAAAAATTTAATATTTCCCCTTAATACTTTTTAGGACAAAACATTCCTAAAAGGAAAGGAAGTTTTGTTTGCTTGTTTTTATCTTCTATGTGGTTCACGAACCCCAAAGATCAGTGACCACTATGTCCACCAAATATTTGTACTAGGAAATATCCACCCAAATATATCACTTCCTAATCCGTAAAATTTCGTGGATATTCCATTATACAGTTCGTCACAATAGATCTGATAATATTATATTAGAAATATGAAAATTTCTACACTATTACAGTTTATTTAGAATTCAAGATCTGTATATTTAACTATGATTAGTGCATGCATGTGAATGGAAATTATGCTAAAAAATATAGAATGAAAAAATAAAATCTCACACACACATAAGACACAAAATATGCTTTGGGAAACCCTTTGGGTAGAAAACCCAGCTGGAAGGTGAGGTTGCTTCGCTCTATTTCTTTGTCTGGAAAATAAGTTATAAGTACAAAGAAGTAATGCTTATGGGCCATGGGATGTTATAGTGCAAAAATCCTCCATGTGTTCTCTACCTCCTATTCCTCTTGGTTATCTTTTCTCGGCTATGGACAAAATGATTTCGAAAGAATGGAATGTCTCTTCCTCCTAGTAGTCTGGTTATAACACAACCTCATAGACTACCAGTGGCTCACTTTGACTACATAAATTCTTAACTAGAGTTACAATATATACTCTTATAGAGTCTTTTACATCATAATCATGTGACTATCCCCTTTTCCATGAATAATGGGGGTTGACACTACATCCTCCCAAATTATAGGTGTGAAAACATGAAGGTCAACTTCTCAGTGGCATAACTTTTGCATACAGACTCTGATTGGCGCACTCCTTGTGTTGTTGGAAATATCTCTATGCGTATGATAGCATGAAATGGTTTGGTGCTAAATTGGAAAATTTTTAACCCCAAAATATGTCATTTGATGCTTCAAATTTCTCTCGGAAATTTTGGGCCCTGTTGTAATATTCCTAATTTAGCTTTTAGCTAATTAGAATATTAAATTTTGTCTTAATTAATAGATGAATAACAGGGTAGAGGGACCCATAAATACCTTTAGTAGGAATAAAACCAATTCTTAATGTGAATGTGGATCAATGCATAAACCACTTCTTGGTGTGAATGTGGGTCAATGCATGTGGATGGGGTCAATTTGACTAAATCAACAACACAGTTATGGAGGTACTGGAGACAATGGAGAACACCGCAGTCATAATGGAGGTTAGTGGCCATGAGAGTAGCATCATTATTGTGTGGGGCCAAGGGGGTGAGGGCTCACAAGAATATAAGGAAGGGGATGGCAGCCATATAAAGCATTCTCATTATTGTTTATGTTTGGTATTTTATGACTTTCTGCACACTTCAACTATTTAGCAGAGTCTCTTGTGCTGTTTAGCACAAGGGTGTTTCCGAGAAAGAATACCACCCTCATCCTTGGGGGACTTTAAGTGCCCACTTAGGAGAGGTTCATTTGAGCTTCATTCCACCATCCGACATCAGGCCAAGCTTCAACCATCTATGGCAGTGCAATCTCCTTCAATAACTGTGTTATTTTGCAGGGCCATTGCAGTGGAGGGTTGAGAAGCCCAGTTTGTGAGATTGTTTTCTAGTGAAGGGAGCAGTCCTTCATCTAAGAAGCTAGTAGGGAGGAATATCAGCTATTTTATTTGTCATATTAGCCACCTCCCAATAGTTATTCAATTGCAGAGCATAATTCAGCCGATATACTAATATTTACTGCAAATTATAGTTTTATGTCCAATATTCCTATTTTTTCATGTTTTGGAATATTACAGTGGTATCAGAGCTCATAGACTTGGCTCAGCCTATGGAGCAACCAGCCTATAACATCTGAAGATAGAGAATACATTACAGACCAGATAAGGAGATACAAAAATTGAGAATGCAGAAATTTGCTGAAATAAAAAGTGACGGTTTTGAGTTAGAATTTTTGGGCAAGTAAAGATGACTCTCAAAAATCCGAGACATGGGTTTTGTACATAAATGACAAATTTTATTTCCTTATGAGACGTTTTTCCAAATTGGGTCTGTATTGAGAGAGACAAAAGGTTCTCTGAGTGATAAAAAAACAGAAAACACATAAATTTGTTGGGATAAAACGTGACTATTTTGTGTTAGCTGTTTCGGGAAAATGAAGATGAATATCAAAAATATGAGACATGGGTTTTGTGAATAACAGATCAATTATATTTTCTCAATGTTTTGTTTTTTCCAAGTTTGGTCTAGATTTAGAGAAATGAAATATTCTATGAAGATTATTTTCTCAGATTTGGTGTGGTGGCCATTTTTCAAATTCTTCCAATTGCAATACAAGATTCAACTTGTTTCAGAGTTCAGATCCGGAAAATAAAACTGTGTTCCAGTGGAGGAGGATAAATGGAGTCTCCAATGGAAGAAGAAGGTTATGGGAAGGAGTTTGGAAATCTCCTCCTCAGAATTATGCAGGATCTCACCAAAGAGATCAAGGAGATGAGAGTAGAGAGACGAAGGGAAACCCTAATAGGGTTGCAAAATGGAGAAAGTTTTGGTACTTCACATCATTGGTATGAGCAACCCATAGTGCATCAAGATTCACAACACTCCACTATGCCTACCTTCCTAGTAGTAGGAAATGGGGTTGGAGGACCACGAGAGTAGGAGGCTCTCGGTGATTATTTTCTAGAATATGAATCTCAGTCTCAAAGATTCAAAGAACATCTGACTTTCCAGAAATTTTTTCAGATTAAGGAAAATTGAAGACCTCGAAGCTACAACAAAGGAAGAGGGTACATGTAGGTCAATTACTTGCAACATACCGTGGGTATAAATTTTATACCTACTTTTGATGGGTCATCAAAGAGTATGACAAAGACTTGGGAGGAGACAACTGAGCATACTCTCGTTGATGAGACACCACCCATTATTAAGGTATCCATTGATGGGGCATCTGGGGTTGTGACTGATTTCTCTAACAATAGTAGTGCATCACAGGTTGATGAGGTGTCAGAAAAAAACTCCACCCCTGTTGAGGAGCCGATAGGTACAGAGGCCTCTAGGTTTATGGAAAAATTATTCGATGAAAATCACATGTAGCTGACTAGTGAGAATGCCTTGTATATTGGAGTATCTATGGAGGAGGGTGTGCAGAAATCCTTTGGGCTTGCCCTTGAGGATGCGCTAGGAGATACAGAAGTATTGAACGATGGCTGCACAAAGTAGCGCCATCATTTTCGGGTTGAACTTCTAGCTTTGAAGGTGAAGGCCACATCAATACGAGAGGCTATCCTACGGCAGAATGAGGAGCTGGAGGGTATGAGAGTGGTTTTTACCGAGTCAGCGGAAAATTTGGTCCACATTGGGGAATGGTTGGATTACCTAATGGTGTAGCTAGATGGCACACTAGAGTGTCAGAGCACCCCCTTTAGGCATACATCGATAGGGTGCAACATACGAACGATGGAGGGACTCTTTTATGTTTAGGGATTCTTTCATTTGCTTATTTTATCGAGATTGGATGGTGAGAGGTACTGAGTTGGTACCCCATGGAGTAGGCTAGGTAGTTTGATACATTCATGGCCACATCTAAGTAGAGTCCACGTATTACCATAGGGACACAAGGGCCAGATTACTATTGGGATCTAGGTGGGATTTACCATCACATGATAGAGTCAGTAGGTGATGGTATTCATTGTGTGATGGGTCTGAAGTTTGGGCGCACACACATTTTCAGATCTTTATCATAACCCCATACATCCCTAGTGATAGGATGGTTTGAAAGGAGGGTACATGCTTTTCTGGAGTTATCTCAGCATAACAACCATGCATGGGGTCACAGGGTGATTATCCTACATTGGAAGGAGCTGGTTGGATGAGGAGGCATCGACAGGCCACCAGACATGGCAGTGCATAGAGACAATGCTCTCTCATGTGTATATGGTACACTTGAGTTATGGAGGATTGGAGGAGTGGTGTCATTGTCATTAGCATGTGAGGATTCGGGCTGCTCTGATCCTTTAGAGTAGATGGGGAGATGTAGCCCACCTCATGGGGGGTTTACTTGTAGAGTGGTGGATCTTTTGACTCATGCAGGATACATAACAGTACATGATGGTGTAGCTGTAACCAGCGGTATCCGGTGGTGTACAGGGGCAGGTTGCAACATACAACGGCATGATGAGGAGTGCATAGACACTTGGTGGTTGTCTCCTAGTGGACTTATGGATAGGGAAATTAGGTGTACCCTGGGATGACGCTCACCTATGATTGATGAGGATAGTGTTGAGCATCTGGAGACACCATGTTTAGCAGAGACAGGGTTATGAGGGTGTTATTAGTAGATCTGAGGCAGAGGGTGGCTTGATCACTCATGCTTGAGTGATGTCGATGATGTGGTAGGGGTAGAGAAGGGGGACATTCCTTCTGTATGCCAGGATGAGGATGCTTCTTCAGATGAGTCCATGAGGTCAAATGAGGATGCTTATGGGGAGCATGAGAAGTCATGTGGAGTTTATGACAGTAGGCTGGATTTGTCTTCTAGCATGCAGGGTGAGCAGTCAAAGGACTGAATGAGAGATATTTAGGATGATGAGTCACTTGTGATGATTGAGCCTGAGCAGCATATGGTGGAGCATGGGGTAGCTAAGAAGGATGTTATGCACATCATGGATGATAGTCCTTTGGGGGAGAGCTTGATGGAGGCTCACAGTGAGCTAGTGCTAGATATGTGGAAAACCTTGGGGTCAGACATGGAGGAGGATTTGTTGGAGATGATGGTGCATCGATCTTTGGGCTGACCCACATATGAGGTGTCGATAGATGCATATACAGTTAGTAGGATTGTAGTACTTTCAGGGAGCAGCACTCTCTAAGAGTAAATCAATGGGGCTTGCAGTACACCTTGCCCACTTTTTCCTATGATAGAGAGAGGGGCCTTCCCTTTGAGTCAGTTCTCGTTGACAGGCAGGACATAGAAGCATAAGTTGAGTGTGAGTTGGCGACCAAACTACATACATGTTCCGTATGCAGGTATCACCACATTGGATTCTTCGACCCAGATAAACTGGTGGGAGATCATGAGTTAGTTTCCTATGGATGGTATGATCTTCTTAGTCAGGTGCATAACAGAGCAGAGACACATATACATGATAGGTACTATGGTTTATAGTTCGTAATGGGGCACATGTCAAAAAATATTTAGCATTCCATCCCGAATTCGGGAGAGCATGATCAACATTGGATTAAGTCAAGGGATAGAGGTGATGAGTTGGTATGCAGTTGGTGGGGTAGCTTATACAGTTAGATCTATGATGCAATAGGGGACTTGGGCGATGATTGGCCATGGTGGCATTGGGATCCAGGAGGATTTATTGATGATGGGTATGGTGAGAGATCTATTTGGGATCTCGACATTGAGGGGTATATTCTAGGTAGCCTGACATGGGGAAATAGCCGCACTGAGGGGTTTTTATGGGATCTAGGCATTCGTCTCAGTTGCATCAGGTCAACAGGGTGGCCCACATCTTTTTAGTTGCTTAAGGACAAGCAACGTTTTGGCAGGGAGGACTGTAATATTCCCAATTTATCTTTCAGCTAATTAGAATATTAAATTTTGTCTTCCTTAATTAATAAATGAATAAGAGGGTAGAGGGACCTGTAAATTCCTTTAGTAGGAATAAAATCACTTCTTAATGTGAATGTGGATCAATGCATCTAGATGGGGTCAAGATGAATAGACCACTTCTTGGTGTGAATGTGAGTCAATGCATGTGGATGGGGTCAATTTGACCAAATCAACAACAAAGTTATGGAGGTAGTGGAGACAATGGAGAACAGTGCAGAGGTTAGTGTCCATGAGAGTAACATCATTATTGTGTGGGGCCAAGGGGTTAAGGGCTCAAAAGCATATAAGGAAGGGATGGAATCCATAGAAAGCATTCTAATTATTGTTTATGTTTGGTCTTTTATGAATTTCTACACGCTTTGGTTGTTTAGCGGAGTTAGTTGTGTTGTTTATCACAAGGGTGTTTCCGAGCAGAAATCCCACCCTCATCCTCGGGGGACTTCGAGTGCCCACTCAAGAGAGGTTCATTGGAGCTTCATTCCACCATCTAACATCAAGCCAAACTTCAACCATATTCATCAGTGTAGTTTCCTTCAGAAACTGTGTTATTTTGTAGGGCAGTTGTGGTTGAGGGTTGAGAAACCCAGTTTGTGAGCTTGTTTTCTAGTGAGGGGAGAAACCCTTCATCTGGGAAGCTATTATGGAGTAATATCAGCTATTTTCTTGTCATATCAGCCACCTCCCAGCATGTATTCAGTTGAAGAGTGTAATTCATCCCTAGGGCTGCATTTTCCATGTTGTGTGTTTCCGGAAACCCTTTCTGGGTTGTCTTGGAATTGTGCAAGAGAGCCTAGATCTCTAATCCCAGAATTTTCTAAGCACTATATCAACAACTCCTTATATTCCTTTTTTCCAACTACAATTATTCTCACTAGGACTATGCATTCATGGCCTTCTAGCATTTTGTGTAGCAGCAGTATTTCTTGTTTGGGTGTATTGAATAATTGGAGGATTGTTTTGCCTAGCTTGAGTGTCTTTTCCTCAAGATATTGTAATCATTTCTGATATTATTCATAATTAAATGGCTCTATGATTTTCTCATGTTTTTATATACTAATATTTACTACAAATTCCACTTTTATGTCCAATATTCCTATTTTTTCATGTTTTGGAATATTACACCTGTTTTGCCAAATTGTGTCCCGTTGGTAAAAAATGGTGCCCTGAGCTGATTCATCCAATTTTTCCACTTTGAATAGATCTATATAGATGAAAAAAAATATAATTATCCAAACTAGATAACACCTCCCCATTTTGGGATGCTTTTGGTCCCCAAAATATTTTACTGAATGAGGTGAGTAAATTTTTCTGCCACCTTCTCTCCGATTTACCATTTAGCTTTTCCTGGAAGCTATCCCTTCAAACCAATCTGCCAAAGGTCATGTTGCCCCTATCTTCTAGTTCTGGACCTCTTCTGCAAAATTGTATCTTCTATCAACTCTTCCTGAGAAACTTGTGCCAAATCCTCCACAGAATGTAGGACCTCTTCCTCTTCCTGATCTACTATAGAAGGCTCATAGAGTTTCAAATTATCCACATTCACAACTGATTAAATGCACATATATGGTGGTAAACTAAGTTTATAGTCATTTTCACCCACCTTTTCCATTATCTCTAAGGGACCATACCTCAGATCCTTCATTTTATTACCAGGCCCCTACATCCTCTCCTTGTTCAATTATATCCATACTTTATCTCCCACCTTGAATGATTTCTTTGTTCTATGTTGATCATGTCTAGCCTTATACTATTGTTGTGACTTTTGTAATGTTTCTTCTACTTATAAATGGATCTGTATGATATTATCTATAAATTTTTCATCCCTGAAAGCATCTCCTATAAGATCTTCCCTCACTCCTCCTTGCTGCCCATATGTAATATCCAAAGGTGAAGGTGGAAAATATCCAAAACAAGTTTCAAATGGGGACTTTCCTATATAATTTTGGACTACTCTATTGTAATAATGTTGTATATATATCCAATTTTCATCCCAAGACTTCATATGCTTCTGGTTGTATCCCCTTAGAAGCTGCACCAAATTCCTATTGACTACTCATTTTTCCCGTATGTCTGTGGATGGAATGTTGTATATCTCCTCAACTTTGTGTCCATATTATCCCACAATGTAGTCCAAAATGCACTGAGAAATATTATATCCCTATCTAAAACCATGCTCCTTGGTATCCCAAAGTGCACCCAGACCTGTCCAAACAACAAGTTTCCTTCTTCTTATCTATTGATAGTATTTTTACAGGCCATCGAGTCACTCATCTTGTTGAACCTGTCAACTACCCAAACATGTAGTCATGTCCCTTCCTGGTCGTCGGTAAACCTCTGACAAAGTCCATGTAAATGTTTTACCAAGGATGAGTAGGTAAAGGTTGTTAGGGTTAGTATTTATCTTTGTTTGGAATCATTGTTTTGAATCCATTGATTTGCAGTCTCTCAATAAATCTAACTTATAAATGTTTTCATTGTCATAAGTTCGAGTGTCATTTTTCCAAAACATTGTTGTGTGTCTGGTCATCAAGTGGTTTGGTTAAGGGTTGAAAAAGCATTGAATTGTGGGGAGTCACTATCATAGATTTGAGTGATTGATTCATGTGGTATGTGTTAAATATGAAGCTTTTAGAAAGTTTATTTAAGTTAATGTTGAGTCAGTTTCAGTTAAAAAATCATGCTTCCAAAAACAAAATGGCCATTAGGAGTAGTACATTTCTTCTCCCCTCCTAGCCTATTCATTTTTCCCTAAGACCCTAACCCACACCCTACATTTCCTTTTCCCATTTTCCATTCATAAAATCCTATATCCCATCCCTCTATCCATTTATCATGTGATATTTCTAAACTCCATAATTCCCATACCACCCATCCTATCCTAGCCCTATCCCCTAATAGGTAATAATTGTGAATCATGTCGACATGACTCACATATTCCACACTACCTAAAATACTATATACCTAACCAAAATTTCAAATGATTATCATCTGAACCATCACATCATACAAAGGAGCTTCATGAGTGACCTCACACAACCATAACAACAAATTAAAATCAAATCAATATACTTCCATCCTCTTTGCACAATTGCCTACATAGTTGATCTCCAAGCTTGGTGGATGCTCATGGTCGAAGGGTAAGGGTTATTTGAAACCTAACAGAGCCAAGTACTAAAGCAAAACACCATATTAATCACAAAATTATTATTTTCCCATAGGTGCTATGCAACAGTCGCTACACACAGAGCGCTACACAGTTGTTGCGTAGTGTCTTCCCGAGGTCATCCAATGTCAACAAGATTGAATTTCGGTTTTTTAGAGGTAGGGTCATGTCACTAAGCTCTTAATTTTATTTTATTCCCCAATTCAATTCTTCTTGAGCCATGATTAACTTTTATCATGTAGTCATTGCACAACCCTTATTTCGCTGCCAACCGTTGGATAAAAAATATGCTTTAGTCATCCTTTTGCATAACAGTATCTGGTCACATGGAGGAAATTTTTGGAAAAGTGAGAGATTTTTTTCTCAAGTACAAGCCAAATAAAAATAACCTCTTCCATTTTTTTCACAGGTGTCATGGATTAGGATTTTCAAATGCATCTTCAAAGCATATTTTCCGGATTGCGCAAATTGCATGTTTTATTCATTGTTTTACAAATACTTTTCTGAGAATTTGGGGAATATTTTGAAGGAAATTAAAAAAAATTGTAGATAATGGGCCAAAGAACAAAACCCTCTCTCATTTTCTACACAAATTTTATATTTTGGGAGCTACAGACGTTTCTTCATGGCCTATTTTTGCAATTTTTGTAGTGGCAGAATTATGACTTTTTTCAATTCGATTTGGAAATGTGAAGGTTGTAGGTGTCATTTTTGGCATTCTGAAGGTTGGATGGGATACTCTAATATTTTTGTAATTCTTCTAGCTCATTTTGTGGAGTTTTTATGGAGGGAAGAGACATAGTACAAAATTTGAAAATTAAACTACATAGTCATTATGCAATGATGCACAGCTGTTGCGCACAGACCTATATGTATTTTAAAGGGTTCCAACTGTCAATAATTGAATGGATCGAGGTGTTTATGAGCTGGGAGTGTTAGTGTCAGTCATTTCTGCCTATCACCAGTGATTAAATGTGCTCTTACAAGGTTTTTGTTAGGGTCTCAAGTCAATATTCTATGGTTTCAGTAGGTCTTCAAATAAAAATTTGGTCATTAGCTAGTGTGTCTAGGTATATTACTCCTCCTTTCAAAAAATTTCATGTGTTGGTCATTTCCATATTTCAGCTAGACGAGTAATCATTGCAAAGTCTCCATTTTCATCTCAATCATACCTCCATGGTCCTCATTTAGCTCGGTGTCACCATTAGGTCATTAGGGTTTAAGTCACCAAAATATGTCATTTCATTAATAAATCTGGAAAATGGAGTAGTAATAGGGATTTTTCTAAAAAAAAAAATTGTTTCAAAGTGTAATTTTATTTCAATAAGATGTAATAAGTTCTAATGTTCCAAATATGCATAGTTTTCAAAGAAAAAGTGAAAAGAACTTGGTGGACCACCACACCTCAAAGGAGAAAAAGACTCCAAAAATCTATAAAGGACCATCAAACTCATTTTTCTTAATCATTCCATTGATAAAGAGCTCTCACTCACCTACAAAGGCAACCTCGGCACTCTGAGCATCCAATAAGACTCCAGAGAGGTAGTTTCAAGGCACCATGTTGCATTTTGGAGCTGCCACACTGCGTATTCAATAGTACGTTGTGTTTTCCCTCTTTTGGTAAAATTTAAAGCTTCCAAGGATTCTCCAAGGAAATTCAAGTCTCTAGCAGTGTTTTACAAGTAATTTTAAGGGTTGGCACTCCTCCTATTAGTTTCTTTCCTTGTTTTTGTTGTGAAATCCTCCATTTTTTTCACATTTGCAAGCTATAAATCCATATCCCTAGCATATTATACCCTCCCTCACACTCAAATAAAACTCCCATAACCTTCACATTCCAATACTCCCATTTACCAAGCCAAAAACACCAAACCCTACCTTTGTGTTGTGTTTTGGGCAGGTTCTAGGGTTTGGACTATGTTAAATTTCCCTAGCCCATTACCTATACCTATTTCACCTCCCTCCACTTCCCATAACTCCCTAGAACCCCTACCTACTTCCTTAAATTTTCCCATCCTCATATTCCTTCCCACCACTCACTACCCCTCTTTTTCCCACTAGGGTATTACTTTGCAAATTGTGAAACATGGAAGGAGAAATGAAACCCTATAACAAGGGAGGCCACATGTCAAGGTATGAACCCCTCAACACACATGATATGATGTCATCTCCACTTTCCAACGAATTCTTTCATAATGTTGGGTGTATGATATTTTGTGAGAAAGTTCAAACAGTCAAATACCATGCCAAGCTCATAATTTTGTTTTCCACTAATCTTAAAAGAGATAAGGTCATAATTTCAAGGGTGAGCATCACAATCTCAACTAAAGCCATAGATGTAGATACATGGATACCTAATAGTGGTGAAAAATGGTTTAAGAGCCTAGACTTGGATGTGAAAAACTACAAATCATTCATCAAAGGTCACTACAAAGATTCCATTAATTTTTTTTTTCCTTTTGGTCAGTTGTTGGATATGTTAGCTCCATTGATGAGGATCATTATGAAGTACTTTAGATGTGAGGAAAGATTTTCTAGATTGTATAAGTACCATGTTATCTTGCTTATTCACTTCACAGGGGTAAAACCACTTAACCTATCCTACTACCTCTACAAGAGTTTGGTAAAAATGGTAGAAACGGTGTAACATAGACAGAGTCACCATCAAGCCGACCTATTTCACCATGCCCTCATAAAAATATATTTTTTTCCACTAGATTGCAGATAAAAATATCACTTGGGATACCTTTGTTCAGTCGAATGTGTTTTTGTCTCCTCCCAGTCAGCCAACTAGCCAAGATACATCATCGGCCACACCATTAGCACCATCCAGACAAAGAGAGATTGGCTCAGCTAGAAAAGTTTTGATTTAAGAGGACAGCTAGGGCTAAGGTGACTCAGACATATCATAGAGGTAGGAGGCTTGTGTTTTCTCCAAAAATTGTGGAAGGGGCTAAGCCTACATCTATAGGACAGATATCATCACCACAACATGAGGAGCTTATCCATCTTGATACTGACATGGCAGATTTGGAGGTGGATGAAGAGAAAAAATTAGCAAAGTAGTTTATCATGGAGAAATATGTTGAGATCAATGAGCTTATGGACAACTTGTCCAAGGCCAACTTCATGATTTCATTTCTTGAGCAGGACAACATGAAATTGAAGGTAAACCAACTACTCTTGAATAGACATAAAGTTGATGCTATCATGGAGGATGTAAAGGGAAAATCAGTAGTTGACATTGATGATTCTAATGAACATCAATAATAGGTTAGAAGGAATAGGCCAAGAACTAGAGGCCAAAAAAGGGGATTGTAACAACAAAGAGAAGCATCTCCACCAAAACAACACATGATAGTTGATGAGCTCATCTTGAGAGAAATTGAACAAGATTGGGTGTATTGGCTAGATAGAGTCAAAGACATTTCGAAAAGCTCTTGAAGAGGGCCGACAAGGACAATAACCTTCAGATACACATGGCCATGCACTACTACAAGAGAAATCAAGTGTCTCAAGAAAAAATCAGAGAATTGAAGGAAAAACTTAAAGAAACCCTAATGGAGGAAGACGAGAAGGGAAAGTTGGATTTTCTAGATGATGATTTCCTCATAGCTTATAATTCCATCTCAGTTCATCATGGATTCGGTTTGGTGAAATTTTGAGCAAATTTTGATTTTGTGGAAAATTTTGAAAATTTTGGACTTTTTCATTGTTTTTGACAGTCATAGGGTCAAAAAAACAATGTGGCCCACGATGTGATTTTGATGGGAGCCAAAAAATGAACAAATTTTACCTTTTGGAATGGTTATGAGTTTTACATCACATCTAGCCATTGGGAGCATAGTTTCAACAAGATCTGGCAGGTGAAAAGGCCCAAAAACCACTCAAAAACCAACTTTCTGCCCTCTTTTTGAACATCACGTTGCGTTTCTGGAGCGCCTATGGGAGAATGAAGTTTTGAGAGGCTATAATAAGTCATTTTTAGTGCTTTAGGACTCTATATTGTAGCCAACAGGAAGAGCTATCTCTAGAAACTTTCAAATTAGGATTTGGACCTCAAGAAGGCCTCCAAAAGTCACTTTTCCCAATTTCACTACATTTTCTCCTCGCACGTTGCATTTTTTCATGATGGTAAATTTTCTCTGTTGACTTGGTCCAAATTTGATCTCCACTGATGTAATTTGTCATTTTTTATGATTTTATGATGTAATGATGTGTAATTGTGCTAGATAGAGTAAAAATGAGGTGGGTACATGCTTGTAAATATCTTTTTTATGGTCAAATGTATCAGTGTATATCTTGAGGAGAGGTTTGTTAACCTCCCTAGTCTTTAAATTTTAGGCGAGGGAATCCTGTGATCAGTTCCTCAACACCAGGATTCGACCCCTCAGAGAGGGGAAATTTATTTTTCCCTATATGTATGCATTTCTTAGTCATTTTGATGGTTGGACATCAGAGGGTGAGACTATAGTAGCTTGTGCTTAAACTTTTATTAACAAATTCAAAGTACCAATTGCAGCTATTATCTAAGAATTCATGTGCAGTGAGTTTTTTATGTTTCATTTTCTGTGTTATAGTCTTTTATAAATTATATACATGTTCTCTTTCAATTCCTTTATTTCTTCAGTGATCTTCCTAAAATTTGGATAAGAATAATTCTTCATAAGATTTGTTTTGTTTGGGAATATAATTTTATGTAATATTCCTTCTGTTTTAATGAATTCATGACATATGATCATTAAGATCCTATTTCATTTTCAAAATCTACACTACACCAAAAAAATCCTAAGTCCATCATAAAAGCATTGCTATATTTCTCCTCCATATATTTGCAACTGTAAAACTTTGATAATTTTACCTAGCTACCTGGTTTTAATCCCTAATCCAGCAGAAAAACCATCAAACTTTCAAAACCATAGAGTTGACCTAACTATCCTAAAATCTACTCCTCATCCAGTCAAACCCTTTGGTTGTGATTTCATAGAGAGAGCCCTCTTTGGTTTGGTAGGGCTAGCTACCAAACTGAAAGCTTGGTTTGAGGTTAACTCCTCCAACATCTTTTCATCATCCTTGGGACATTGTGGAGGCTAACATTTATGGCATCGTTTCCATGGAGCGAAGTGACAAATATTCCCCGGGAAAGCATGAAAAGGATCATATCTGATTACTTAAGGTGGACAATGATCATACATAGGAAGGCTGAATTCAGCCACCTGGAAACTCCAAATTAGTTAGAAATCAAATCCAAAGTCTCCATTGGAGGATCAACCTTACCAACAGAAACATGAAAGAACAACATGGGAATATCAGGTATTCAACTTGGAATTTCATCCAAGATATCATGTTCTTTATCGTGAATTATTTTTTCTCTTTTCCTAAAAATTTCAAAAATTTATTTCAAAGTATATTGTATTTGAGAAAATATCCCATACCTACATTTGATTCATTTCCTTTGAAGATTTTGAATACAAATTCTCCTTAGGTTTTTTATCTTGGTCAAGATCCTTCTTCTGAAACTTATATTTACTATCTTTAGTTTGATGAGCCTCAAGAGATAAAATTTAACCTTACAGCTTTTGTCATAATCCTATACCTTGTAAAATTCTAGATAGATATAAGCCACTCATCTCACCTCTTGTACTCCATGATTTCCCTGAAAACTGTTACAAATATCTTCCCAGGTTTGATGGAGAATATGGTAACACCACTGCTCAGAAACAAATTCAAAGTTTCGAAAATTTTCACAACCTTTTTGAGTTTGAAGAATATGATGTCTGTTAGGTTCCCGTGATTTGGCTGATTGGCAAGCCAAATGACAGTGTAACATCAAACCAAACTTTGGAGCCCAAGGACCTAGCCTTCCTGGACTCAGAGAGGGCTCTCTCTATATGTGTAAGGGATATCTATGTGTTTGCTTATTATGTTCTGATTTTAGGCTAGTTATGAAGTAAGTTTTTTGGTTTTGGTTTTTTAGGTTGTGAGGGATGAAACTGATTAAAGATATAAGATAGGAAAAAAGATGTTAGATTAACTGGGCTATGGGGTCAAAAGGTCAAGAAAGCTATTAGATGACGATACAAGGCTGTTGAAGGGCCAATTTGATTCAAGGTAGAAAGGATCTTTGGGAAAAATGGAGTAAATGGACATCAAGTTTGGGAACAACAAAGAGTTTCAAATATAACTAGATCAATAGATAACATAAACATGGTAGGGAAAACCATTAATCATGCAAAACGTAACTATAAACTAATCAATACATAGAAACAAACATTCAAGCCATGCATAGAAGTATAAGACCCTCTAACTTTGGGAAATGGCTATCAGACTTTGGGGAAAACACATAAGACAAACTAAAAACTCAAAAAAATATGCCAGAATGCCTAAACACAGTCTTTAAGTTATTGGGCACTTTGACAAACAAGCTTTCATAATTTTAGACAAAGGGCTAGATCGAAACTAGGCCTCCTTGGTTCAACAAGATGATAATCTAATTAATCAAAGAGAAATTTCATGGATGGAGCTATGGCTGGCCATTGGTAAGCAAGGCGTACCGTAAGTCATTCTTAGCTAGCATAAAACCATTAATGAAATAAGCAACAATATCCTCAAGTTACTAAAGAGCAGTTAAGAATTCTTTAGTATGACTAAGGAGGAAGAAAACATGAAAGCTATGAAGAATCAGGAAATTTGAGGTGCCTCCATGGGCATATCTCAAATTTGTTCTCTACTGATCTGTAGCAAGCAAGAAACATCTATCATGAATGAAAACTAGAAGACAAAAACAAAGCAAGAAACACTATACCATTCTACCAAGTCATGGAATCCATCAACAATCCTTCATCATTCATCCAAGAACATCCAAGAGGCAATCCAAAAGCATAACACAAGTATTTTCTTCCAAAGCTCATATGACCATATATTGCTTCTCTTCTCAAGTTCAACCTTTTTTACAAATGAGAGCTGGTGGAATAAATAGGCTCAAGTGAGGAAAACCTTATGGTTCAACTTGCATCCTCATTGGCCTAATCAAAATATCTAAACTTGTCCTTGAGGCTTTGGAAAGCCCAAGGCACAAAATATCTCATAAAATATCTAAAAAATGCTAAAAAATGGAATTTAATTGACTTTGCATAATTTTTCATGTGCAAAAATAGCTATACGCACATTTGGAAAAAGCAGATTTTAGAGGTTCAAAAATTACAAAAATACTTCAAATTTTCGTCAGCAAAAGGTCCCCTGACTTGCCGGAAACATTTGGCGGCCTTCCCGGTGTCGAAACGAGGCTCATGATAGCTCGTTGGAAATCTCTGAGTGTCTACTTTCCGTCGCAACTAAAATTTACCCAATCTGATGGCTAGAAGTTCTCCAAATCTGCACCTGTGTGTAAAAATCCAGAAAATTACAGTCTGCTGATAGACCAAGCAGAGTGTGCAAAAAGAGAGCCTTTTTCGCCGTTTTGAGGGGGCAAATGATCTGCAAATGTTCTGAAAATCGTTGAGGGCATGCTCATGAAATTATGGCATCCAATTATACCATTCTCCTCCTTTTATGAATCCTCAAAATGAAATGGCGAATTTATGAGTTTTTGATCAAAAACTCAAAAATGCCAAAAAACCAAAAGTTGTCAAAATGGGCCCAAAATTGGTATACATGACCCTCAAGGGTCCTTGGAAACATGCTCCTAAACTGAAGCCAAAATTTCAAGTGCTGATGTGCCTTTCCTCTCTTTCCATGCCGGGCGCTTCCCCTTTGCTTCCTTCAGTTTCTCTTGAGTGGCCTTTAGCTTGCGTCGGGCAAATTGATTTAGCTTTTGATAGTGTTGTGTCATCTTCCTTTGCAGCTCCAAGTCTCTGTTTTCCTTCTCAAGCTTCATCTCAAAATGTTTATTGGCTCTTTCTAGCCATGCCTCCTTATTGCTTTCAATTTCTTTCTCAAGTAGTGCAGTGAGGGGAGTGGATTGAAGATGGGCTTGTTCTTCTTCCTTTTGCTTTTCTAGGGCTCTTTTAAGCCCTATGGTTCTAGGCCTCTTCCGCCTAGGATGGTAATCTTCTTCACCCTCATCAAACTCACCGATGAGCTCCTCTATCCTTACTTGTGCTTTAGCAGCCTCATTCTTGTATTTGATTGCTCGTGCTTCATAAACTGCCATATGAACACTCATTTGTCTATTTTGGATCTCCAAGAAATGATTGAAGTTCTTTGCCCAATGAAGGTCATTCTCCAATGCTTCAATTTGGCCCTCTCGATGGATTAGAAGGTTTTCCAGAATGCGGGCTTCATTATCTCTGTCATCACTTTGGATTGGGATGATAGCCAATGTACCTCCATGTTCTTGACTTTCTGCTATCTTGCCTTTCCCTTTGCCCTTGAAGGCTAATCTTGCACTCTTCCTTCTTGGCATGCTAGTGAGAGGTTTCTTGGGCGATTTTCTTTTTCTCCGGATAATTCTTGTTACTTTTGGAGTGACCACCTTGAGCATTTTCTTCTTTGATGTCTTGGGCTTAGTCTTCTTGGGAGGTGAAAGCATGATGGCTTTGCCCTTGTCACTTTGTTTTTCACCTTCCGGAAAAATATTTTCCTCTTGAAACTGTTGTGCAACTTGAAGAGGCTGTAATGTATCATGAGAGGACTACTGTATGTTATATGGAGGCTATTGCTGCTCACCTTCATCATGCTGCTCAAACTGCTGTCCCTGTTCATCACTATCAAGCTGCTGTTCTACCTCAATCCCTTGTTCAATTTGTGTTTCAAGCTGTTGCTGTGCTTCAACTCCATGCTCACTTAGTGGCTCAAGCTGCTGCTCACCTCCATCATTATCAAGCTGATGTCCTTCATCACTTCCTTCATGCTTGTCCTCCTCTTTTTCTACCTGTTCATGCCCCTCCTCTTCTTGCTGTCCTGACTGTTCTGTGGTGATCCTGAGCCTTCTAGGAGTAGGCTTGCTGGATAAAGGTAAAGGGCGATGAATAGGCGGGGTGGGAGATATATGGATCGGAGGAACAGTGGAGAAATCAGAGTGACTGATAAAAACATCCCAAGAAACCCCTTTCTTCTCCAGCTGATGAAGAATGATGATTTTGATCAGAGAATGATGGAAGTGAGAAGATATTTGCTGAGATGGAGGCTTCTTCTGGACTAAGGATGCCATTTTCTCGATTCTCTTGCACAAAAAGTAAGGGAGATTTAGCTGCCTATTTCTAGTGAAATGTATCAATAGTCAGACATGGTAGGCATAAACTCCAGTAAATCTCCCTTCACAAGTAAAATACTTCATTATGATCTTCATAAGAGGAGCATAGATGGCAAGAATATGAGAGAAAGGAAAAATAACAGTGCATGTTTCTCTGTGCTCGGGCTTGATGAAAGGCTTGTAGTCATCCAAGTCTAGATATACCTGCTTGAACCATTTCTCGCCAAGATATGGGATTTTGGTGGCTTTAGATACCGACCTCGAGGAAAAATTGAAATCAAGGCCTGCTACTTGGAAATGTTTGCTTTGGAACCTCAAGGCGCATAGGTGTGTCAAGGGTGAGAAACTTTTGACCTCCTGTACTCTCTGGCAGAAATCCAAACAACTTACCTCATGAAAATTGAAGAGGATGGATGGATGCGCATTGACCTCCTCAGTAGAAATTGGCTCATATCTCTTGTGTAAACCACTTCTGCTGTCTTTCCTGGGCGGCATTTTGGGCTAAATATGCTCTTGAAACACAAAACTGCCTTACTGTCTTTAAAATGCCTTCTTTAAGCTAAACTCCGTCAACCCACTATTTTGATAAGGAAACAATGTCTTTGGATGCTAGTGCAAAATGTTTTCTCTCAATACAAAACCTCTGCTCTTTTAAAATGTGGCCTTCCCAACCTTTGATATGTATTTCAACCAGCAAACTTTTAAGAAGAAAAACACAGTGAAAGGAGGATACACAGTCAATTGAATTTGTTGTGTATAGTGACAAGGTCACCCTGCTCTGTGATGTTTCGAGGTCAACAACCTATTTTGTATCTTTGACCAATGGTAAACTTCTCAACTTCACAATCCTGCCCTTGTCTAGTATGCCAATCAATCAACAAAGCTTACACCATATACACAGTCAACTTTAGTGCAGAGACAGTCAATTTCATTGTTTATAGAACAAATGTGACAGATCTTTAAAATGCTTCAAAAATTTTCAACAAAGGCTCTAGGATTTTTATATTTCAAATAATCAAAGCTCCCTTTCAATATAAAACCCTGTCTCTCTAGAAAATCTCCTTTTCAACCATCTAAATATCAACTTATCAAATTAGCTTGAAGAACAAAAAGACAGTCAAGTAGTATACGCAGTGAACAACTATCTTTTCTGTGGCTGGTAAGGGTAACCTGCCCTTTGATGCTTTGGAAGATATAAGATACCCTTTTCCTTTGAAGAGGCAAGGTGAAAACACAGTTTTGAGTTTCAAGACCTCTTTCCTTGTAAGCACTTCATCAACATATCCAATACTCCAGCACAATTTTAAACAATGGATATCCACACAGCAAAACACTGTTTTACATATGTGGTGATGTAGCAGTTTAAATGTGGAGAAGCTCCCTTTGATCAAAATACTGACCCCTCATATGCAGTCTACCAATATGAAATGATATATAAACTCAGTCAATCAAGAGGCAAAACACAGTCCAAGGTTACTTGTGCTTAAAGGACAGAGTTTATTGCATTTAATTGATCATCAACTTTACTCTAACAACACATTGTTTTCTTCATACTATACTGCATCTTTGCACTTAAAACTGATCTATACACCTCTTAACTGTTTATTGCAGACTTTTTTATAGTTTCAAACAACACATCTGCTTGATAGTTTCACCCTTGTTTCATCGGTAAATAGGAAAAAATCACTTCGTTTTCACACCACAACTTGAAACCATGGTCTTCTAACCCTTCATACCACTTATCAGTTTTTTTGAAAAACCAAGAGGGCATACAAAAATACCTTTAAAAAACGATGAAAATCTTCTTGAGGAGTTTGAGCCAGCTTCAGAGGTGGTTTGATAGTGTGTTGAGGGTTAATTATATGCGCGACACGCTTGACAGTCAGAGTGCCGCGCAGGATTGGGTTGTCGGGTCAATGTTGGGCGCCCGTGACCCGCAACTACAAGAGTGCCGCACGTGGCTATAGGAGCGCCACACGCGCTTGTTGCGCAGTGTTAAATTTATGCCCAGAAGCGCCGCGTGCTTCTACAGGAGTGCCGCGTGGGCAAAAACTATCAAAAACGTTGAAAACTGGTCTGAAACTTCGTTTTACTGCTTGGAGATTGCAAAGGGATGTTTGACTCTGCTTGGAGAAATCGAAAATGAGTTTTCCACTTCAATTTATTCTTTTGAAAAGGCGAAAACCCCAACAACCACTTTGTCAATTGAAATGCAAATTGAAATCAAACCTCTTGGTTAGTCTTTGTAAGGGCTTTCAAAGTTTTTTCTTTTTTCAATAATGCCTTTGGTGCACCTTGGAAACTTGGAACAATTTTGACTGTGTTTGAGAGGGGCCCACCCTTTACGAAATGATGTTTGCAGCAGGGTTGTCACGCCTTTAAACCATTGATGCATATAGGTTTTAGGAGTGATTTCTTCCAACTTTGTACCTTTGGTGACAATTTAACACAGGAGCTCCAAATTTGAAAAATACCCCATTGAACTATGGATCATCCTTTATCACTTGTTTTGACACTGTTGGTGATATTCATTATGTAAAATCCACTCTAAATCTGTTAAAAAACACTGAAAACTGCTTTGTCATTTTGAAAAGAGATGGCTTATCTTTTCAACTTGGTTGGAAAATTTCTGCCTCTAGGTGCTTAATAAATCTTTTCTCCAACTTTAGGTGCCAGCAATTTATTGAATTTATTTAGACTTTGCCATTTTCTGTTGATCAAGGAGGGCGTTGCTTCCAACACACTTTCTCTGCTCAAAACATACCAATATGGTGTCTCTTGACCTTTAACTAAATGAAGAATTATATTTGTCTCAAGCTTTCCAAAAACTGACATTATGTCAAAGTACACCCTTTGCATATTATGAACAATAGTTTCAATTGTAATGCCTCTTGAAGAGATAAGCCAGATTTTTCGTGTCAGCTGTTATGAGCACATTTGAAAAGCACCTGTTTATAACTTTGTGTTGAGGAGACAAATATATGAGGTGTGAAATGGCAGCTAGAATTACTCACAGACACCAAGCCTTTTATTAGCCATTTTCCTCCTAATGGAGCTCTGAAATCACCAATCCTGCTGCATCTGAAGAATGTACTTGTATTTGAGGTGGATTGTGGATTGCAATATCGGGACTTGCACTGGCTCTTTTTAAATGATATCAAGATGGTTTATGTCTGGGGGCCGTATACTACTTGCCTGATTTTTCTCTATGTTTGTCTAGAAACCATAGAATATATTCCACAACCCAACAGAAACATAAGAGTACACAGAGGTCCTTTTTATTGAAGTGTCTTCTTGCTCAGCACTGACTTGAGCCATTCATACTAGCACCCCTACAGAGATGTTTTGTTACAATAGCTTTGCTCAATGGAGTCTCTTCTTGTTGCGCCATGATGATGATACCTGAAACTTCAATTGATCCTCTTTCTTTGGACATAATACCTAAAAACTTTTCTTTCTCTTGATTTGAACATTTCTGATCTTAGCCCTATTTTTTATCATCACTTTCCCTTAGAAACCTGTAGTTATTGTTTCACTGTTTAAAAACAAACCTGTCTTACAGTCAGTTTGCAATTTTTCAAGTCAACATTTGCCATCGCCCTCTACTTGTAGATGAAGGAGGCGCCTTAACGCTCTGCTTATAGATGAAGGAGGTTCTTGGCCATGACAAATTTCAAGTCTGTTTGACAGTGTTGTCTTTCTTCTACTGTGTTTTCATGCTAAATGAAGCTGCAAGAGTTTGATGAATAACTCTTTTCCCTGCAGATGCATCTCAGGCTCATGTTCACATTGAGAAGTAGTTGTTCTTTTAATGTGGAGTCAAGAATTTTCTACTGAGATGATGACATGTTTCCTGTGCTTGTAGAATCCATAAACAGTATAAAACACCTAAAATCAGCTTGAGATTTATGGTCTATGCATTGCTGAGACTTAGGGGCATGTAAGTGGTGCGACTTAGAGCTGTGACTAACTTCATTAGTAGAGTGGGAGGTCTGTTATGATTGGTTTGTAGCAGATGGAGGTTTTTTGGCCTTTTGATGGTTGCCAAGGGTAAAATGCCTTAAAGCGCCACTTCCTAACTTATGGGAGGTTTTTTGAACAGACTTAGATTGTCCTTTTAGAGCTGACAGGCGGACTTAGTATGGCTGAAGTTAGGTAGGATTTTGATAATGGGATTTCAACTTGTCATGGGCGAACTGAAAAGGAAAGAGAGCAAAAATGTTTTATGGGTGTTTTCCCAGCTGGCAAATTTGACAAATTTTAAGATCAGCTATTGGAAAACTGGGCTGTTGAACTAGTCATCACTAACAGGTAAAAAATATTGATGACTAACAGTGGCTCCATTTGGGGAGGGCAGCTCCTTTTCGGGAGGTGTCCAGAATTTCAGATCTGTGGCTTATGAAGACCAATGCCTTACCCATTGGTGCAAATTTTCACTTTTCTTTGATGCTACTTCTGAAAGAGACAGCATGATTAGCATCGATGATATTTCTACCTACCCCACTATCTTTCCTAACATTTTTTCTTCTGTTTGGCGCATTTGAACTAGCAGTCTTTTGACAATGCATATTTTTCTTTTGTAAAATGAACCTATCTATTTCTACCCTTATATCTGCCAAGAGTTCAGATTAAACGGATGAACTCCTTCATTAACCTACCTAAACTAGATCAACTGTCAAGATTAAACTGTTTGACAGGATTTTGTTCTCTAATCTAAGACAAGAAGTTTAAAATGAAAAAATCAGGGTTAAACTGTCTGATTTGTCATGTATTTGCAGCATGACAGGACAAACTGCACACAAATATTATTTTGCAAAAAGGAAATCTAGAAAAACAGGGCTAAGATGTACAATGTGTTTTTCATCCCTCGCTTCTCTCTTTGGTTCTATTTTAGGCATGTGGAACTAGAATCTCTCCCTAATCTACTCTCTGTGATAAGTCAATCTTACACAATGTTGACCATCTTTTTCACTCACTAACTTATCAGCAAATAAATTTAAACATGCCCAGCTATGATTAGGCTAGATAGCTGAACAAGACACTGAAGTGCTAGTAGCGGCATTTGGACTTGCGCGCTTTCTGAAAGACTATTTTTTGGAACATGGGGCTTTTGTTCTATCTCCACTCGCCCTCTTTTCTATTTTTTAATGTTTTTTTTACTTTTCTGTTTATCTATTTTTCAAACAGTGGTATATATAATGAATGAAACTGTTTCAAACTCAGAAATCTTGGAAATGACGAAATTTAAGCATCTTATCCTCGTAAGGATCTCCTCTCACCCTTGGCCCACTCAACTCTTGAAAAGAGAAATTTGGAAAGTTTTCTCTCTCTAACATGACATAGGGATTCATGCAAGAATCTCTGAATACACCAGTATCTTCCCGCTGTACCTCTTTGAATATCTGATTTCCACTCCTTTCCTTACTGTACATCTTCCTTAAGTAATTCATGTACTCTTGGTCATTCTTGAAATAGATAATGACATCATCAAGGTATGCAAAAATGCAGAAATTGAGAAATGGGAACATGGCTTTCATGAACAGATTTCTGATATCTGGTGGTTTTGAAATTTTGATTCTAAAACTAGATCTACCTCCCGCAAACTAAAAAAAAATCTTTAAGCTGTCTACTTTGCAAGGGAATCTTTTGATCATAACCTGAAATACCATCTTACGAAAACACATGATTAAAAGCACTTTTAATTGGTATATCATGGTCTTGGGTAGAAAAAATAGAATTTCTGTTATAGGGACATGCAGTAGTATTTCTAAAATCGAAACAGACCCTATGACCAGCTGTTTTATCCCTTATTATTATAGTTTGGTTCAGATTGTTATGTTTTCTCTTGTCAAAGTTATTCTTTGAGGGAAGGGTAGTGGCACAGTATTTTCCTCTGTTTTCCTTGTATGAAATGGTATTATGTATGAGATTGCTAATTCTATCATTTCTAAATCTTTGGTGAAAAGACAGAATATGAGCTAATTCAAGTAACTCAAGTATGTTTGGACTGCAGCTATCATCTTTGCTCATAAGAAGTTTATCAGGTATTTTTTCCGGAATTTGGGATGTTAAGGTTACAATCAAAGCTTCATTTGCAGTAGAAGAGTTATGTTGTGGTAAATCTTTGAGGTATGGTAGAAACATTAAACTTCCCTGCTCCTGAGTTCCAAACAGATTTGTGATATGTAGGTCTTCTAAAGCCTTTACCCTAAAGAAGTTTCCGAAGGTTACCGCTGATGTTTGACCGAGGTTCGAGCAATTCGCTTGATAGTACATAAGGGTTTTCACTTCTTTCTCTATTCCTATTTCAGAAGGAGCATACTTACCTCCCTCAAGACATAACTGTTTATGATCATGGTAGTTTTGAGTATCTAGTTCATCATAGAGAACTAGGGGCAGTTGATGTGGTGAGTCTGAGTTTGTTTCAGTTTCTTCTGACTTTTCCTCCATGTCTTCATCAATATGCAGAATAAAAGAGTTCAGGTCGGAATGTAAGGAATACATTGGAATGTTGTCTGGCCTCTCTTGACTACTAATCATGTATTTCATGTGTGACTCTCGGTAGAGTATTCTTGTTTGGTCAAACACAGGAATGGTGGGGTATGCCATGTCCATTTGAATATTCCCTTGGAGTTTGGCTCCCCAAGATCTGGATAGAAGCATCCCGTACTTGGGAGGGATGTCTGCCACTACTATGTCCATGATTAGATGTTTCGCAGGTATTTGGGCCAGACTAAAACAAAGGTCTTTGATCAAACCCAGGCATTTGACTCTACTTGAATCAAATGAATACAAGTCTTTGTATGGTCTTGTGATTTCCAGGCCTAGTCTTTCCATTACTACCTTCGGCATAAGATTATGCGAGGCGCCGGAGTCTAGCATGGCATTGTGGAGGATTTGGTCATGGATGTTTAGGTTAATGTAAAATGGAAGAGTAGTTCCCTCTTGGAATTTTCTCTCTATTTTCGGACCAAACAACACTTCAGGAGTGTCATCAGCTAGATTAACAATGTTCGCATCATTCCCTAGATTTAGGACCTTTAATAATTGGGATTTATAAGAGCTTTGGGAGATGAGTTCGGTAAGAGGCATGGTGATCTTGATCTTGGTGATTTCGCCCTCAAAGCTAAAAGGCAGCTGAATTTTGGACATGTTTGTTTCAGCTTTTTTGGCCACGACCTTCTCTATGCTCTGAGTTTGTTGGCTTTGTTTCGGGATTTTTTTTGCCACAGTCGCTTCGGGAACTTTTGTGGAAGTACTAGGAGTATCTGAGTCAGGACTAGTTTGGGTAACTTTATTTTTGTTTTGATCATTCTTCTCGACCACGATTTTGTTACTGTTTACTGCTTTCCTAAGGATGGTATCAGGGGTTTTAGCAGTATCTGAGTTACCTTTCTTGGAACTATCTTGATTTCTTTTGCTTCTAAGGTCATACTACCGGTGAGCTTCTATTATGGCATTCTGAAAATCTATGGCAGGGTCGTTGGGATCTTCATAGTTGGCCTCGTCCTGATTTGGAGAGAAGAATGATTATTTCTCTTCTGTGAGGTACACCTCACTCTCATTATCAAACCCTATAAGGTTCAAATGACTTTCATCAATGGGTTCTGTATCCCTATCTTCTTCTTCCACATAATTTTCATTAAATGGTGGCCTAATTTGTTGGTGATTTTCCCTTGGTATGTTTTGAGGCTGCTCCCTCCTAAAATTTTGGTTTCGGTTTCTGTTTGGAGGGTTTGGCTGGTTGTCCCTAACAGGGGCCCTTTCATTTATCCTTTCCCACATTTTGGCCATGGTCTTGACTAAGTCATCTATTCTAGGATCTAGGGAAGGAGATGAAGTGGAGACCTCATCTTTATATGTGACCTTTCTTTATGATCTAGTCCTAGCCCTTTTTTCTGCTAAGTTGGCATCTGCTTTTATGGATATTTGTTGCATTTCTTCTAAGGTAGGGGGATCTTTGTCTCTCAGATGATATGTCATGTCTGGATCAAAACCCTCAGGGAATTTTGCCAAGGCTAAACCAAATGGGGGTTTGAAATGAGGTGGGAGGGAGTTATACACACTATTGAACCTAGTGCAGTAAGCCTCGACACTTTCCCCATTTTCCCGTTTTAGGTTGTTATATTCTAACAGGATTTGAATAGGGTTCTTCCAGACTTCCCACCTGTTTCTGAAGGTTTGACACAGTTCTGGGATGTTGTGGATGCTGTTTGGAGCTAAGCTTTTAAACCATGTTTTGGGTTCTTCGCCCAGGCTTTGGGCGAATATTCTCATTCTGACGGTCTCATCTTGTACCTCCAGGTATTAAAAAGCATCACTAATCCTACTTATATGTTGTTGAGGTGTGGTGGTGTCTTCTCCGGTAAAGTGTGGGATTTTGTCTTGATATTTATTTGGGAGAGGAGCCAAAGGTAGTTGCAACACCAAAGGTGCATACCAGGCTGCCATGATGGGAGCTAATGGATGATGTACAAGATGAGGACTAGTGGGATGAGTTGAGGTGGTTTGAACAGTGGTGGTTTGGACAGGTGTGGCGGATGAACTTGGACTAGTGATCTGGTTTTGAGCAGATCTGGGATGGTGGGAGCCAAAGTGACAAAGAAGCTGAAAGTCGGGGGGTGTGGAAGGTGAGGCTTCTCTACTATGACTCTGTGGTTGGTCTAGGGGTTCAAGATCGTCAAAGTTTATCTTACTATGTGACTTGCTTTTGAAAAGAGTTTTTGATGACTCTACTTCAAAAGGTGAATCTGGTAGGATAGTGAGATGTTCAGGTACTGATCTTGTTTATGGATGGATCTACCAGTAGCTAGATGGTCAGTTTCGGAAGCTTGCCACAGAATCTTCTCTGGGTCATCTACTATGATAGGGGGATTTGGGTCTAGATGGGATCTGGTGTTGATTCTTCGCGAAGCCAGATTTTGGATCTAGAGTTTAGAGAGGATGTTATTGACGAATGTTTTGGATGGGTGGTCTCTCTAAATTTATACTAAGGTGAAGGATGGTCAAAATAAAAGGGATGGACTAGTGGAGTCGCCAGGTGGAACTTGGTTGTTTTGTGAAGATAGCTATGGTCCACCACCAGTAACTAATCTGGGAATGTTTTGGATTTTCTGAGTTTTATGTGCAGCCTATGGTTTAAAGTATTCTAAACTTGTTTCAACACTTTGCTAGGGTGGTGATGACAAAAAGAGTTTACTCTAAATGAGTCTGTGGACTGCTGGTCTGTTTAGATATCTAAAGGACTAAAGATTCTATAAGAGTTTGCTAGACTGTCATGTACTCAGTGTCCTACCATCTCCCGCTATGTTAGTGAGCGATGGGATAGGTCAATCGGATAGTAACCTAGAGTTCGGTAAAATAGTAAGGCCTACTGGAAGTTAGTGGAGTCGCCAGGTGGATTTTTAGTTGTTTTGAGGTATATGTGTATGGTCCACCACCAATACTTACAAAAACCAATCTAAGGGAGCTTTTTTGGGGTTTTTTGAGTTTTATGTGCAGCCTAGGATGTAAGAGTGTTATGAACCTGATTCATCACTTTGCTAAGATGGTGAAACAGAGAGTTTACTCTGAATGATTCTAAAGGCTTATGGTCTAAGTTAAATGTTGAAGGACTAAAGAGTCTATCAGAGTTTGCTGGACTTTCATGTACTCAATAGGTCCCACCGTGATCGCCATTATGTTAGTGAGTGGTGGGATAAGTCAATCAGACAGTATTCTTAAGGTCTCTTAAGGTCTAGGGAATCTAAGTTTGTTTAATACTCAGAGTCCCACCGTGATCGCCATTATGTTAGTGAGCGGTGGGATAAGTCAATCAGATAGTATTCTTAAGGTCTCTTAAGGTCTAGGGAATCTAAGTTTGTTTAATACTCAGAGTCCCACCGTGATCGCCATTATGTTAGTGAGCGGTGGGATAAGTCAATCAGACAGTATTCTTAAGGTCTCTTAAGGTCTAGGGAATCTAAGTTTGTTTAAACTCAGAGTCCCACCGTGATCGCCATTATGTTAGGTTCCTGTGATTTGGCTGATTGGAAAGCCAAATGACAGTGTCACATCAAACCAAACTTGGCCATGCACTACTACAAGAGAAATCAAGTGTCTCAAGCAAAAATCAGAGAATTGAAGGAAAAACTTAAAGAAACCCTAATGGAGGAAGACGAGAAGGGAAAGTTGGATTTTCTAGATGATGCTTTCCTCATAGCTTATAATTCCATCTCAGTTCATCATGGATTCGGTTTGGTGAAATTTTGAGCAAATTTTGAGTTTGTGGAAAATTTTGAAAATTTTGGACTTTTTCATTGTTTTTGACAGTCACAGGGTCAAAAAAACAATGTGGCCCACGATGTGATTTTGATGGGAGCCAAAAAATGACCAAATTTTACCTTTTGGAATGGTTATGAGTTTTACATCACATCTAGCCATTGGGAGCATAGTTTCAACAAGATCTGGCAGGTGCAAAGGCCCAAAAACCACTCAAAAACCACCTTTCTGCCCTCTTTTTGAACATCACGTTGCGTTTCTGGAGCGCCTATGGGAGAATGAAGTTTTGAGAGGATATAAGAAGTCATCTTTAGTGCTTTAGGACTCTATATTGTAGCCAACGGGAAGAGCTATCTCTAGAAACTTTCAAATTAGGATTTGGACCTCAAGAAGGCCTCCAAAAGTCACTTTTCCCAATTTCACTACATTTTCTCCTCACACATTGCGTTTCTTCCTGATGGTAAATTTTCTCTATTGACTTGGTCCAAATTTGATCTCCACTGATGTAATTTGTCATTTTTTATGATTTTATGATGTAATGATGTGTAATTGTGCTGGATAGAGTAAAAATGAGGTGGGTACATGCTTGTAAATATCTTTTTTATGGTCAAATGTATCAGTGTATACCATGAGGAGAGGTTTGTTAACCTCCCTAGTCTTTATATTTTAGGCGAGGGAATCCTGTGATCAGTTCCTCAACACTAGGATTCGACCCCTCAGAGAGGGGAAATTTATTTTTCCCTATATGTATGCATTTCTTAGTCATTTTGATGGTTGGACATCAGAGGGTGAGACTATAGTAGCTTGTGCTTCAACTTTTATTAAGAAATTCAAAGTACCAATTGCAACCACTATCTAAGAATTCATGTGCAGTGAGTTTTTTATGTTTCATTTTCTGTGTTATAGTCTTTTATAAATTATATACATGTTCTCTTTCAATTCCTTTCTTTCTTCAGTGATCTTCCTAAAATTTGGATAAGAATAATTCTTCATAAGATTTGTTTTGTTTGGGAATATAATTTTATGTAATCTTCCTTATGTTTTAATGAATTCATGACATATGATCATTAAGATCATATTTCATTTTCAAAACCTACACTACACCAAAAAAATCCTAAGTCCATCATAAAAGCATTGCTATATTTCTCCTCCATATATTTGCAACTGTAAACCTTTGATAATTTTACCTAGCTACCTAGTTTTAATCCCTAATCCAGCAAAAAAACCATCAAACTTTCAAAACCATAGAGTTGACCTAACTAGCCTAAAATCTACTCCTCATCCAGTCAAACCCTTTGGTTGTGATTTCATAGAGAGATCCCTCTCTGGTTTGGTAGGGCTAGCTACCAAACTGAAAGCTTGGTTTGAGGTTAACTCCTCCAACATCTTTTCATCATCCTTGGGACATTGTGGAGGCTAACATTTATGGCATCATTTCCATGGAGCGAAGTGACAAATATTCCCCGGGAAAGCATGAAAAGGATCATATCTGATTACTTAAGGTGGACAATGATCAGACATAGGAAGGCTGAATTCAACCACCTGGCAACTCCAAATTAGTTAGAAATCAAATCCAAAGGCTCCATTGGAGGATAAACCTTACCAACAGAAACATGAAAGAACAACATGGGAATATCAGGTATTCAACTTGGAATTTCATCCAAGATATCATGTTCTTTATTGTGAATTATTTTTTCTCTTTTCCTAAAAATTTCAAAAAGTTATTTCAAAGTATATTGTATTTGAGAAAATATCCCATACCTACATTTGATTAATTTCCTTCGAAGATTGTGAATACAAATTCTCCTTAGGTTTTTTATCTTGGTCAAGATCCTTCTTCTGAAACTTATATTTACTATCTTTAGTTTGATGAGCCTCAAGAGATAAAATCTAACCTTATAGATTTTGTCATACTCCTATACCTTGTAAAATTCCAGATAGATATAAGCCACTCATCTCACCTCTTATACTCCATGATTTCCCTGAAAACTATTACAAATATCTTCCCAGGTTTGATGGAGAATATGGTAACACCACTGCTCAGAAACACATTCAAAGTTTTGAAAATTTTCACAACCTTTTTGAGTTTGAAGAATATGATGTCTGTTAGGTTCCCGTGATTTGGCTGATTGGCAAGTCAAATGACAGTGTAACATCAAACCAAACTTTGGAGCCCAAGGACCTAGCCTTCCTGGACTCAGAGAAGGCTCTCTCTATATGTGTAAGGGATATCTATGTGTTTTCTTATTATGTTATGATTTTAGGCTAGTTATGAAGTAAGTTTTTTGGTTTTGGTTTTTTAGGTTGTGAGGGATGAAAATGATCAAAGATTTAAGATAGGTAAAAGGATGTTAGATTAACTGGGCTATGGGGTCAAAAGGTTAAGAAAGCTATTAGATGATGATACAAGGCTGTTGAAGGGCCTATTTGATTCAAGGTAGAAAGGATCTTTGGGCAAAATGGAGTAAATGGACATCAAGTTTGGGAACAACAAAGAGTTTCAAATATAACCAGATCAATAGATAACATAAACATGGTAAGGAAAACCATTAATCATTCAAAACGTAACTATAAACTAATCAATACATAGAAACAAGCATTCAAGCCATGCATAGAAGTATAAGACCCTCTAACTTTGGGAAATGGCTATCAGACTTTGGGGAAAACACATAAGACAAACTAACAACTCAAAAAACTATGCCGGAATGCCTAAACACAGTCTTTAAGTTATTGGGCACTTTGACAAACAAGATTTCATAGTTTTAGAAAAAGGGCTAGATCGAAACTAGGCCTCCTTGGTTCAACAAGATGATAATCTAATTAATCAAAGAGAAATTTCATGGATGGAGCTATGGCTAGCCATTGGTAAGCAGGGCGTACCGTAAGTCATACTTAGCTAGCATAAAACCATTAATGAAATAAGCAACAATATACTCAAGTTACTAAAGAGAAATTAAGAATTATTTAGTATGACTAAGGAGGAAGAAAATATGAAAGCTATGAAGAATCAGGAAATTTGAGGTGCCTCCATGGGCATATCTCAAATTTGTTCTCTACTGATCCGTAGCAAGCAAGAAACATGTATCATGAATGAAAACTAGAAGACAACAACAACTCAAGAAACACTATACCATTCTACCAAGTCATGGAATCCATCAACAATCCTTCATCACTCATCCAAGAACATCCAAGAGGCAATCCAAAAGCATAACACAAGTATTTTCTTCCAAAGCTCATATGACCATATATTGCTTCTCTTCTCAAGTTCAGCCTTGTTTACAAATGAGAGCTGGTGGAATAAATAGGCTCAAGCGAGGAAAACCTCATGGTTCAACTTGCATCCTCATTGGCCTAATCAAAATATCTAAACTTGTCCTTGAGGCTTTGCAAAGCCCAAGGCACAAAATATCTCATAAAATATCTAAAAATGCTAAAAAATGGAATTTAATTGACTTTGCATAATTTTTCATGTGCAAAAATAGCTAAACACACATTTGGAAAAAGCAGATTTTAGAGGTTCAAAAATTACAAAAATACTTCAAATTTTCGTCAGCAAAAGGTCCCCTGACTTGCCGGAAACATTTGGCAGCCTTCCCGGTGTTGAAATGAGGCTCATGATAGCTCGTTGGAAATATCTGAGTGTCTAATTTCCGTTGCAACTGAAATTTCCCCAATCTGATGCCCAGAAGTCCTCCAAATATGCACCTGTGTGTAAAAAGCCAGAAAATTACAGTCTGCTGATAGACCGAGCAGAGTGTGCAAAAAGAGAGCCTTTTTCGCCTTTTTGAGGGGGCAAATGATCTCCAAATGTTCTGAAAATCGCTGAGGGCATGCTCATGAAATTATGGCATCCAATTATACCATTCTCCTCCTTTAATGAATCCTCAAAATGAAATGGCGAATTTATGAGTTTTTGATCAAAAACTCAAAAATGCCAAAAAACCAAAAGTTGTCAAAATGGGCCCAAAATTGGTATGCATGACCCTCAAGGGTCCTTGGAAACATTCTCTGAAACTGAAGCCAAAATGTCAAGTGCTGATGTTCCTTTCCTCTCTTTTCGTGCCGGGCTCTTCCCCTTTGCTTCGTTCAGTTTCTCTTGAGTGGCCTTTAGCTTGCGCCGGGAAAACTGATTTAGCTTTTGATAGTGTTGTGTCATCTTCCTTTGTAGCTCCAAGTCTCTGTTTGCCTTCTCAAGCTTCATCTCCCAATGTTTATTGGCTCTTTCTAGCCATGCCTCCTTATTGCTTTCAATTTCTTGCTCAAGTAGTGCAGTGAGGGGAGTGGATTGAAGATGGGCTTGTTCTTCTTCCTTTTGCTTTTCCAGGGCTCTTTTAAGCCCTATGGTTCTAGGCCTCTTCCGCCTAGGCTGGTATTCTTCTTCACCCTCATCAAACTCACCGATGAGATCCTCTATCCTTACTTATGCTTTAGCAGCCTCATTCTTGTATTTGATTTCTCGTGCTTCATAAACTGCCATATGAACACTCATTTGTCTATTTTGGATCTCCAAGAAATGATTGAAGTTCTTTGCCCGATGAATGTCATTCTCCAATGCTTCAATTTGGCCCTCTCATTGGATTAGAAGGTTTTCCAGAATGCAGGCTTCATTATCGATGTTATCACTTTGGATTGGGATGATAGCCAATGCACCTCCATGTTCTTGAATTTCTCCTATCTTGCCTTTCCCTTTGCCCTTGAAGGCTAATCTTGCACTCTTCCTTCTTGGCATGCTAGTGAGAGGTTTCTTGGGTGATTTTCTTTTTCTCCGGATAATTCTTGTTACTTTTGGAGTGACCACCTTGAGCATTTTCTTCTTTGCTGTCTTGGGCTTAGTCTTCTTGGGAGGTGAAAGCATGATGGCTTTTCCCTTGTCACTTTGTTTGTCACCTTCCGGAAAAAGCTTGTCCTCTTGAAACTGTTGGGAAACTTGAAGAGGTTGTAATGTATCATGAGAGGATTGCTGTATGTTATATGGAGGCTGTTGCTGCTCACCTTCATCATGCTACTCAAAATTTTGTCCCTGTTCATCACTATCAAGCTGTTGTTCTACCTCAATCCCTTGTTCAATTTTTGTTTCAACATGCTGCCCCTGACCATCAAAATCAAGCTGCTGTTGTGCTTCAACTCCATGCTCACTTAGTGGCTCAAGCTGCTGCTCACCTCCATCACTATCAAGTTGTTGTCCTTCATCACTTCCTTCATGCTTGTCCTCCTCTTTTTCTACCTGTTCATGCCCCTCCTCTTTTTGCTGTCCTGACTGTTCTTTGGTGATCCTGAGCCTTCTAGGAGTAGGCCTGCTGGATAAAGGTAAAGGGCGATGAATAGGCGGGGTGGGAGATATATGGATCGGAGGAACAGTGAAGAAATCTGGGTGACTGATAAAAACATCCCAAGAAACCCCTTTCTTCTCTAGCTGATGAAGAATGATGATTTTGATCATAGAATGATGGAAGAGAGAAGCTATTTGTTGAGATGGAGGCTTCTTCTGGACTAAGGACGCCATTTTCTCGATGCTCTTGCACAAAAATTAAGGGAGATTTAGCTGCCTAGTTCTAGTGAAATGTATCAATAGTCGTACATGGTAGGAATAAACTCGAGTAAATCTCCCTTCACAAGCAAAATACTTCATTATGATCTTCATAAGAGGAGCATAGCTAGCAAGAAGATGAGAGAAAGGAAAAATAGCAGTGCATGTTTCTTTGTGCTCGGGCTTGATGAAAGGCTTGTAGTCATCCAAGTCTAGATAGGCCTGCTTGAACCATTTCTCGCCAAGATATGGGATTTTGGTGGCTTTAGATACCGACCTCAGGGAAAACTTGAAATCAAGGACTGCTACTTGGAAATGTTTGCTTTGGAACCTCAAGGCGCATAGGTGTGTCAAGGGCGAGAAAATTTTGACCTCCTGTACTCTCTGGCAGAAATCCAAACAACCTACCTCATGAAAATTGAAAAGGATGGATGGATGTGCATTGACCTCCTCAGTAGAAATTGGCTCATATCTCTTATGTAAACCACTTCTGCTATCTTGCCTGGGCGGAATTTTGGGCAAAATATGCTCTTGAAACACCAAATTGCCTTACTGTCTTTAAAATGCCTTCTTTAAGATAAAATCTGTCAACCCACTGTTTGATAAGGAAACAGTGTCTTTGGATGCTAGTGCAAAATGTTTTCTCTCAATACAAACCTCTGCTCTTTTAAAATGTGGCCTTCCCAACCTTTGATATGTATTTCAACCAACAAACCTTTAAGAAGAAAAAACATAGTGAAAGGAGGATACACAGTCAATTGAATTTGCTGTGTATAGTGACAAGGTCACCCTGCTCTGTGATGTTTGGAGGTCAACAACCTATTTTGTATCTTTGACCAATGGTAAACTTCTCAACTTCACAATCCTGCCCTTGTCTAGTATGCCAATCAATCAACAAAGCTTACACCATATACACAGTCAAATTTAGTGCAGAGACAATCAATTTCACTGTTTATAGAACAAATGTGACAGATCTTTAAAATGCTTCAAAAAGTTTCAAAAAAGGCTGTAAGAGTTTTATCTTTCAAATAATCAAAGCTCCCTTTCAATATAAAACCCTATCTCTCTAGAAAATCACCTTTTCAACCATCTGAATATCAACTTATCAAATGAGCTTGAAGAACAAAAAGACAGTCAAGTAGTATACACAGTGAACAACTATCTTTTCTGTGGCTGGTAAGGGTAACCTGCCCTTTGATGCTTTGGAAGATATCAGATACCCTTGTCCTTTGAAGAGGCAAGGTGAAAACACAGTTTTGAGTTTCAAGACCTCTTTCCTTGTAAGCACTTCATCAGCATATCCAATACTCCAGCATAGTTTTAAACAATGGATATCCACACAGCAAAACATTGTTTTACATATATGGTGATGTAGCAGTTTAAATGTGGAGAAGCTCCCTTTGATCAAAATATTGACCCGTCATATGCAGTCTACCAATATGAAATGATATATAAACTCAGTCAATCAAGAGGCAAAACACAGTCCAAGGTTACTTGTGCTTAAAGGACAGAGTTTATTGCATTTAATTGATCATCAACTTTACTCTAACAACACACTGTTTTCTTCATACTATACTGCATCTTTGCACTTAAAACTGATCTATACACCTCTTAACTGTTTATTGCAGAATTTTTTACAGTTTCAAACAACGCATCTGCTTGATAGTTTCACCCTTGTTTCATCGGTCAATAGGAAAACATCACTTCGTTTTCACACCACAGCTTGAAACCATGGTATTCTAACCCTTCATACCACTTATCAGTTTTTTTGAAAAACCAAGAGGGCATACGGAAATACCTTTAAAACACGATGAAAATCTTCTTGAGGAGTTTGAGCCAGCTTCAGAGGTGGTTTGATAGTGTGTTGAGGGTTAATTATATGCGCGACGCACTTGACAGTCAGAGTGTCGTGCAGGATTGGGTTGTCGGGTCGATGTTGGGCGCCCGTGACCCGTGGCTATAGGAGTGTCGTGCGCGGCTACAGGAGCGCTGCGCGCGCTTGTTGCGCAGTGTTAAATTTACGCCCATGAGCGCCGCACGCTTCTACAGGAGTGCCGCACGGGCAAAAACTATCAAAAACGTTGAAAACTGGTCTGAAACTTCGTTTTACTGCTTGGAGATTGCAAAGGGATGTCTGACTTTGCTTGGAGAAATCGAAAATGAGTTTGCCACTTCGATTTATTCTTTTGAAAAGGCGAAAACCCCAACGGCCACTTTTTCAATTGAAATGCAAAATGAAATCAAACCTCTTGGTTAGTCTTTGTAAGGGCTTTCAAAGTTTTTGCTTTTTTCAATAATGCCTTTGGTGCACCTTTGAAACTTGGAAAAATTTTGACTGCGTTTGAGAGGGGCCCACCCTTTTCGAAATGATGTTTCCAGTGGGGTTTTCATGCCTTTAAACCATTGATGCATATAGGTTTTAGGAGTGATTTTCGCCAACTTTGTACCTTTGGTGACAATTTAACACAGAAGCTCCAACTTTGAAAAATACCCCATTGAACTGTGGATCATCCTTTATCACTTGTTTTGACACTGTTGGAGATATTCATTATGTAAAATCCACTCTAAATCTGTTAAAAAACACTGAAAACTGCTTTGTCATTTTGAAAAGAGATGGCTTATCTTTTCAACTTGGTTGGACAATTTCTGCCTCTAGGTGCTTAATAAATCTTTTCTCCAACTGTAGGTGCCAACAATTTATTGAATTTATTCAGACTTTGCCATTTTCTGTTGATCAAGGAGGGCACTGCTTCCAACACACTTTCTCTGCTCAAAACATAACAATATGGTGTCTCTTGACCTTTAACTAAATGAAGACCTATATTTGTCTCAAGCTTTCCAAAAACTGACAGTATGTGAAATTACCCCCTTTGCATATTATGAACAATAGTTTCAATTGTAATGCCTCTTGAAGAGATAAGCCAGATTTTCTGTGTCAGCTGTTATGAGCACATTTGAAAAGCACCTGTTTATAACTTTGTGTTGAGGAGACAAATATATGAGGTGTGAAATGGCAGCTAGAATTACTCATAGACACCAAGCCTTTTATTAGCCATTTTCCTCCTAATGGAGCTCTGAAATCACCAATCCTGCTGCATCTGAAGAATGTACTTGTCTTTGAGGTGGATTGTGGATTGCAATACCGGGACTTGCACTGGCTCTTTTTAAATGATATCAAGATGGTTTATGTCTGGGGGCTGTATACTACTTGCCTGATTTTTCTCTATTTTTGTCTAGAAACCATAGACTATATTCCACAACCCAAAAGAAACATAAGAGTACACAGAGGTCCTTTTTATTGAAGTGTCTTCTTGCTCAGCATTGACTTGAGCCATTCATACTAGCACCCCTGCAGAGATGTTTTGTTACAATAGCTTTGATCAATGGAGTCTCTTCTTGTTGCACCATGATGATGATACCTGAAACTTCAATTGATCCTCTTTCTTTGGACATAAGACCTAAAAACTTTGCTTTCTCTTGATTTGAACATTTCTGATCTTAGCCCTGTTTTTGATCATCACTTTCCCTTAGAAACCTGTAGTTACTATTTCACTGTTTAAAAACAAACCTGTCTTACAGTTAGTTTGCAATTTTTCAAGTCAACATTTTCCATCGCCCTCTACTTGTAGATGAAGGAGGCGCCTTAACCCTCTGCTTATAGATGAAGGAGGTTCTTGGCCATGACAAATTTCAAGTCTGTTTGACAGTGTTGTCTTTCTTCTACTGTGTTTTCATGCTGAATGAAGCTGCAAGAGTTTGATGAATAACTCTTTGCCCTGCAGATGCATCTCAGGCTCATGTTCACATTGAGAAGCAGCTGTTCTTCTAATGTGGAGTCAAGAATTTTCTACTGAGATGATGACATGTTTCCTGTGCTTGTAGAATCCATAAACAGTATAAAACACCTAAAATCAGCTTGAGATTTATGTTCTATGCATTGCTGAGACTTAGGGGCGTGTAAGTGGCGTGACTTAGAGCTGTGACTAACTTCATTAGCAGAGTGGGAGGTCTGTTATGATTGGTCTGTAGTAGATGGAGGTTTTTTGGCCTTTTGATGGTTGCCAAGGGTAAAATGCCTTAAAGCGCCACTTCCTAACTTAGGGGAGGTTTTTTGAATAGACTTAGATTGTACTTTTAGAGCTGACAGGCGGACTTAGTATGGCTGAGGTTAGGTAGGATTTTGATAATGGGATTTCAACTTGTCATGGGCGAAGTGAAAAGGAAAGAGAGAAAAAAAAATTTATGGGTGTTTTCCCAGCTGGAAAATTTGACAAATTTTAAGATCAGCTATTAGAAAAATGGGCTGTTGAACTAGTCATCACTAACAGGTAAAAAATACTGATGACTAACAATGTCAGTATCATGATTTTTTCTTTATCTTTGCAAGGGAAAGCTAAGAAATGGTTCAAAAACTTGCTAGCTGCAAGAATTTCAAGTTTTGTATTTTTGTGAAAGTCTTCCTTGATAAATGGGTGATCAAGAGGAATCCTTTTCTGATTATAGAAGAATATAATCATTTGAAAAGACAGCCAGGAGAAAAAATACAACACTTTTCAGCCAGGTTTAATCAAGTATACCATTCAATGCCTGTTTATATAAAACCGCCTCCCTGTTCAACTCTCTTACACTACCCGGATGTATTTGATCTAGAAATGGAGTTTCAATTGAGATAAAGGAACACTACAACACTTGAAGAAATGCAGGACAATGCCATAGCTGTGGAAGCCAATATGTTGGTAAAAAGGTCAAAGTTGGAAGAAGAAGAGAGGGAGAACATAGAGAAGGAGCACTTGAAATCTTTAGAAGAGAAGCTCGACATTTTGGTAAGTATAATGTAATAAATTATGAAAATCATCATCATGAGAGATTAATGTGTTTTTTAACAACACCATGTACCACTTATTGCAGAAGAGGAGGTTGTTGGCCCTAACCATTTTCCTGCTAATTTCAGTTACCATAGATCAGAAAATGATTGTTTTATGTATTCATTTATGGATAGTCATGAAAATGGATTTGTATATCAACTTGTGGAGAAACAATATGCCAATCTAGTGTGTATTCTTGATGAAATTCCCTATATTGATGATTTACCCGAGTATGATCTATATGATGATGACTCTATTGTTGAAATTGAGTCTCACTTTTCAAGGCAATCAAAGGCATGACTTTGAGAGGAGGAATTTCAACTATATTAACTCAAATATAGCACTCACCCTATACATATCAATCATGACAATGATGAAGATAATGCAGAAAAATTAAAAATAATTGAAAGTTCTTTTCCCTTGTCTTTCACTTCATTTCAATTATTGAAAGAGTCTTACAATTTTGATATGGAGCGTGGAGAATACAACGAACTTCTTGATCAATACTCCTTGCCCTTGTGTCTCTCCTCATTTGTGAAAATACGATAAAAATATAAGCAAGAATATAGTCAAGTTGTCAACAATATGAATGGGCAGCCTTCTCATGAATTGGTTGAGGATGTCACTTATGATATTGAAGACTTTTTCACTTCAGAATCATAGCCACTGAATTTCAGATCATAGATCAAATCTTAGAACCCGAAACATATTATGAATTGATGCAATATAATTATGTACCATTAATTTTTGATGCATTTCAGTTTTTGAGGAATTTTTTTGATAATATATCTCAAGAAAAGGATGACAATCCTATAAAAAATCATGTAGTGTCATTGGAACCAATGTACAACAAGTTGCACCAGTCTTCTCACTTTTTCCATGACCTAATAGCTGATTTTTTGTATAATATTTATATTCAAATTCCTTCTCCATTATCTAGCTATGATATTCAAAAATAGATGATAAAAATTTGATCAAGAAACTAGCTTCATTGTTTTATTCAACAAGAATCTCATTAGAAAGTGCATCTAAGAATTTGCAGTCATATCAGCAAAACAATAATAAAGAAGATGTTGTCTTAGAGCCTCTTCAACATGATGATCTTCCTCCAAGGTTAGAAAATGAAAGGAGTGCTTGTATTTCTACTGAGTTTCAAGACAAGGTAACATTTCATATTTGTGAGGATTCTTTTACTAATTTGTTATAGTAAGCAAGGGAGATAATTTTTCTTGTATTTACGGACCAGAAGCACATTTTCATTGGATATTTGGAGTTGTCTATTTTTTGTCTTTTATTCCTACTTAAGGAATGTGTGACTGGGATTCAAGTAAATAGCCATTTTCTAGATTGGTTACACTGGAAGGACCATTTCAGATGATTGTACATATGTCTTCGACAGGTGAGAAATTATCATCAGGATTTGAAGCCCTCAAGTCTCGATGATATGTTGTGATAAATAAGTTTAGTAAGTCTTGTTTCAGTCAAAGCCAGTTCAGTTTGTCAGTCAGTTTTCAGTTTTTGAGTTTGGTATTTTTATTTTTGACTCCATGCCTAATGGATAAGGCTACTTGGTCTACGATGGTCTTAACAACTCCAAGGAGTTTCCATCCCTAGTTGGAGCCAATGTTAGTGTCAGACAGTTCTTCCTGTCACTGGTGATCAAATGTGCTCTTACAAGGTTTTTGTTGGGGTCTCAAGTCAAATTTTTATGGTTTAGTATGTCTTCAAATAAAAATTTGGTCATTAGCTAATGTGTCTATGTCTATTACTGCTCTTTTCAAAAAATTACATGTGCTGGTCATTTCTATCTTTCAGTTGGATGAGCCATCACTACAAAGTCTCCATTTTCATCTCAGTCATACCTCCATGGTCCTCATTCAACTCACTATCACCATTAGGTCATTAGGGTTTAAGTCACCAAAATCTGCCATTTCATTAAAAAATCTGAAAAATGAAGGAGTAGTAATAGGGATTTTGCTAAAAAAAAAGTTTCAAAGTGTAATTTTATTTCAATAATATGTAATAAGTACTAATGTTCCAAAGCTGCATAATTTTCAAAGAAAAAGTGAAAAACACTTGGTGGGCCGCCACACCTCAAAGAATAAAAAGGCTCCCAAAATATAGAAAGGACCATCAAACTAATTTTTCTCATTCAATCTATTGATAAAGAGCTCTCACTCACCTATAGAGGCAACCTCAGCACTCTCAACATCCAAGAAGACTCCAGAGAAGTAGTTTCAAGGTGCCACCTTGTGTTTTGGAGCTGCCACACTATGTTTTCACTAGAATGTTGTGTTTTCTCTCCTATTCTACTTATTCCCTCTTTCAGTCAAAATTTCAAGCTTCCAAGGATTCTCCAGGGAAATTCAAGTCTCCAGCAATGTTCTACAAGTAATTTTAAGGCTTGGCACTCCTCCTATCAGTTTCTTTCCTTGTTTTTGTTGTGCAATCCTCCATTTCCCCCCCACGCTGCGTGTTTGTGGGTGAGCCCTTGTTTTCACATTTTCAAGCTAGAAATTCCTATCCCTAGCATATTATACCCTCCCTCACACTCAAATACAACTCCCATAACCTTTTAATTCTCTACTCCCATTTCCCAAGCCCCAAACACCAAACCCTACCTCCACATTGTGTTTTGCGCAGATTCTAGGGTTTGGACTGTGTTACATTTCCCTAGCCCATTCCCTATACCTATTTCACCCCCCTCCACTTCCCATAGCTCCATAGAACCCCTGCCTACTTCCCTAAATTTTCCCATCCTCATATTCCATACCTAAACCCTTCATCCCTTCCCACCACTCACTACCCCTCTTTTTCCCACTAGGGTTTTACTTTGCAAATTGTGAAACATGGAAGGAGAAAAGAAACCCTATAACAAGGGAGGCCACATTTCAAGGTATGAACCACTCAACACACATGACATGATGACCTCTCCACTTGCCAATAAATTCTTTCACAATGTTGGGTGTATGAAATTTTGTGAGGAAGTTCAAACAATAAAACACCATGTCAAGCTCACAATTTTGTTTTCCACTAATCTTAAAAGATATAAGGTCATAACTGCAGGGGTGAGCTTCACAATATCAACTGAAGGCATAGCTACAACTACAGGGATACCTAATAGTGGTGAAAAATATTTTAAGAGCCTAGACTTGGATGTGAAAAACTAAAAATCCTAAAAACCATTCATTAAAGGTCACTCCAAAGATTCCATTAATTTTTTTTTTCCTTTTGGTCAGCTAGGTTTGCTCCATTGATGAAGGTCATTATGAAGTACTTTACATGTGAGGGAAGAGTTTCTAGATTTTACAAGTGCCATGTTAAATTTCTCATACACTTCATAGGGGTAAAACCGCTTAACCTATCGTACTACCTCTACAATAGTTTGGTAAAAAAGGATGAAAAGGTGTAGCATAGACAAAGTCACCATCAAGCCAATCTATTTCACCATTACCTCATCAAAATCATTGTCGTGCAACAAATTGCAGAGAAGAATATCACTTGGGAGACCTTCATTCAGTCGAATGTGTTTTTTTCTTCTGCTAGTCAGCCAACTAGCCAAGGTACATCATCAACCACACCATCAACACCATCCAAACAAAGAGAGATGGGCTCAAATAACATATTTTCATTCAAGAGGACACCTAGGGCTGAGGTGACTCAGACATATCAGAGAGGTAGGAGGCTTGTGTTTTATCCAAACATTGTGGAAGGGGCCAAGCCTACATTAGTAGGATAGAGATTATCACCACAGCATGACAAGCCTATCCATCTTGATACTGACATGGAAGATTTGGAGGTGGATGAAGAGAAAAAATCAGCAAAGCAAGTTATCATGGAAAAATATGCTAATATCAAAGAGCTTAATGACAGCTTCTCCAGGGGCAACTTCATGATTTCATTTCTTGAGCAGGAGAACATGAAATTGAAGGTAAACAAAATACTCTTGAATAGACATAAGGTTGTTGCTAGAAAGGAGGATGTAAAGGAACAAGCAGTAGTTGACATTGATGATTCTAATGAACATGAAGAACATGTAGAAGGAAGAGGCTAAAAAGGGCACTGCAGCAACAAAGAGAAGAATGTCCACCAAAAAAACACATGATATTGGATTATCTCATCTTGAGATAAATTGAACAAGAGACACATGGCCATGCACTAATACAAGAGAAATAAAGTGTCTCAAGAAAAAATCAAAGAATTGAAGGCAAAACTTAAAGAAACCCTAATGGAGGAAGAGGAGAAGGGAAAGTTGTATTTTCTAGAAGAGTCTTCCCTCATAGCTTATCATTCCATATCTCTTCATCATGGATCAAGTTTGGTTAAATTTTGAGAGTTTTTGGATTTTTTTGAAAATTTTGAAAATTTTCAGTGTTTTTGACACAATCATAGGGTCAAAAACGCAGCATGAGCCACACTGCACTTTTGATGGGAGCCACAAAATGACAAAAAAATTACCTTTTTGGATTGGTTATGAGTTGTGTATCACATCTATCCAATGGGAGCATATTTTCAACAAGATCTGGCAGGTGCAAAGGCCTGAAAACCACTCAAAAGCCACCTTTCTTCCCTCTTTTTGAACAAAATGATGCATTTCTTGAGTTCTTGCAGGAGAATGAAGTTTTGAGTGGCTATAAGCAGTCATTTTTAGTGCTTGAGGACTCTATCTTGTAGCCAACAAGAATAGTTATATCCAACAACTTTCATATCAGGATTTGGACCTTGGGAAGGTCTCCAAAAGTTACTTTTCTCAATTTCATTACATTTTGTCCTAGCACATTGTGATTTTTCCTGAATTCTCTGTGTTTTTTACTGATGGTTAATTTTCGTTGTTGAATTGGTCTAGATTCGACCTCCACTGATGTAATTTTTCATTTTTGATGATGTGATGGTGTTTTTATATCTCATTAGTTTTAATACTTTCATTCATAGGGTCATACATGTCATTCACCTAGGTTCATGATGTCTCATAAGTCATTTTCATGAAATTTTTGAAAAACAAATCTTTTGGTGATGTCTACCTTGAGTTTAAATCCCACCTCTAACCATGTCATATCAGTCAAATCAACCTCATCTCATCTATTTTTCACCCCCATTCTTTTTAATCACAAAATATTCCACCTATCTATTTTTTGTAGTTTCGTAGTGAATTATATGACAAATCAGTATATTTCACTACAAAACTACGTAACAGTTACGTAGAAAATATGTCAACAGTTAAACGGTTTTCGCTACGGAACTGGGTTTTTCTGTAGAAAGTGTCAAAGTGGTGTGAGGTGTCAATTTTCAATAAGATAAAGAAATGGGTGAGGTAATTTGAGTTTGTTATCATGATTCCCAAACATGCAAAGCCATATCTATTGTCATTATTATCTTTTATGGTCACATGTGTCATCAATAAACTATGAGTTGTCAAAATACCCTTAAAGCTTTATCCCAAGCTACTCTTTGGCATTCAACATTCAATCCATGTATGTGAAGTATATAAATGTCATTATTTTATAGTTGCTTCACCACACAAAGTAGGTTTTTTTTTTAATTTGATTCTGCGGGTATCATCAACAAGTGAGGCAACAAAGAGTATAAAGCATCATGGCATCGAAGAAGAAAAAAAATAAGGGTGGTCATTGCGTAAGGTATGATCTTATGGATTTGAAGCTGTTAAATGAAGATCCCAATGCTATGGAGGCTTTCAGGAAGATGTACTGCCTATAATTCTGCCAGAAATTGCAGGGTTTCCATGCACATATTTCCAAAGACTTTGCAACAAATTTTACAAGGAAAACATCAAAATTTGGGATTTTGAATTTCACAGTGTCAGCAGATATCATCTCCCAAGCTATAGAAATTCCTAGAAGTGGTGAAGAATGTTTCAAAGGCACAAATTTCAAAATGAAAGGTTGTGAATAGTTTCTCAAGCAGGGGCACAGAGGAGCTGATATGACCAATGTCATCCCCAGGACTTATATGAAAGAGAATTATGCAAATCTGCTACTGGTGATCCAAAAATACTAAACTGTTATTATACTAAACTGCTATTTTTGTAAAACTTTCAGTTTCAGTAATATACAGTGGATGTTTTGGTATTCTTCACTTGAGATTCAAATGAAGTTTTCAATGAGTTATTTTTCTTGTATCTTTCATGTTTAATATCTGCAAATAGTTTATATCTAATCACTCAGAACTCATGGAAACATGCTCTGACTTCCTTTAGATGTTAAACTATTTTTTTCTTCCTATATTGTTTATGTGTACCATCTTATCATTGAAACTTCGATTTGCTTCAGTTTCCACAAGAAGGATCATTCATTGACTTGTCTGATGTTGACCCCATTTTCCCAATGGTAGCAGTACCTTAAATTTTCAACCTGAAATAAATCATATTCAATTTTACAGTCATATAATTAGCCATCTAATTGTTTTTTCATTGAGAATCATAAGTTACCTTGACAGAGCCCTCTCAGACTGAAGAGGTTAATATTCAGTTCAAAGTTGGTTGAAATAGTTACTCTAAGTTGTCTAGTGGAGTAGCCCATCAGTACCAATTTAGAGATAACAGATGTAATGATGTGTAATTATGGTGGATAGAGTAAAAATGAGGTGGATACATGCTTGTAAATATCTTTTATGGTCAAATGTATCAGTTTTCTATCTTGAGGAGAGGTTTGTTAACCTCCCTAGTCTTTATATTTTAGGTGAGGGAATCATGTGATCAGTTCCTCAACGCTAGGATTCGGCCCGTGAGAGAGGGGAAATGGTTTTTTGCCTATATGTATGCATTTCTTAGTCATTTTTATGGCTGGACACCAGAGGGTGAGACTATTGTAGCTTGTGCTTCAGCTTTTAATTTGAAATTCAAAGGACCGGTTGCAACTATTATCTAGGAATTCATGTGTCGTGAGTTTCTGATGTTATATTTTCTTTGTTGTAGTATTTTATAAATTATATACATGTTCTCTTTCCATGCCTTTCTTTCTTCAGTTATCTTCCTAAAATTTGATAAGAAGAATTCTCCATAAGCTCTGTTTTGTTTGGGAATATTTTTTTATGTAATATTCCTTCTCTTTTAATGAGTTCATGACATATGCTCATTAAGATCCTATTTCATTTTCAAACCATACACTACACTGACAAAATCATAATCCCATCATAAAAACATTTCTATATTTCTCCTCCATATGTTTGCAAATGTAACCCTTTGATAATTTGACCTAGCTACCAGGTTCTCATCCATGATCAAGCAAAAAAAACCATCAAACTTTCAAAACCCTAGAGCTTCCCTAACTAAACTAAAATATACTCCTCATCCAGTCAAACCCTTTGGTTGTGATTTCATAGAGAGAGCACTCTCTGGTTTGGTAGGGCTAGCTACCAAAATGAAAGCTTGGTTTGAGGTTACCTCCATCGACATCCCTTCATCAACCTTGGAAAATTGTGGAGGCTAACAGGGAGCTGAGTCACTATTGAGTCATCAGCCAGGTTTCACTTATTTTGAGGAAATTGATGCCAACATGGCATGATACTGAGTTTTTGCGCAACACTAGTCAAAGCTCACTATTGTTTCTATTTTTTTTTTTTTTTGTTAAAGGATATGGCTCTTTTTTTATGGATAAAAATTGTGGATTTGGACACTTTTTAGTCAATAGGATAAGATGACATGATCATAGTGTTTTTCTTTAATGTTAAAGGAAAAATATTGCAAAAACAAGTTAAATTTTCCTCTTTCCTATTTGATTCTATACACTTCATGGATCAGAGGTACATTGCATCTAGACATGGTGTTTTTAATGTTGTATGGCTATTTAATGCTAGAGTTTGGAAGAAAGAAAAGTTTGGATGGTATTAAGAACTATTCTTCATATATTTGTAAGGTGTGATCCTATTTTCTCGCGAATAAAATGCTTATGGCTCACTTTTTCTAGTGATCTCTTGGAAAGAAACTTGCAGTATGATTCTTTGGATATGTTTATATCCTATGTATTAATTTGATTATTCACTTTCCTCTGCAAATTCTCTTGTTTATGGGTGTAAAGACTCAATTTTATTAGAATTCAAATTGTTATGCTCTAATTAATTTGTGTCAAATTATTTTAGTTGCAAATGAAGTAATTATACCCTTATCCATTGTTATGTCTTCTATAATGCTTACTCACGAATATGCAGCATCAGAGTTCCAAATGTCCTGTTACATCTGAATAAGTAGCTCTTATGTTATCTTCCACTATACTAAAAATATGTTTCCTTTTCCAAAGTATGTACTAGATAAGCCTTTATGAATGTAGTTGGTTGTTATAAGCATAAGCATGTTTAGGCCAGTAAAATTTATGGTCACAAGTATTAATTTTCTAAAAATAATTGTTTATTCCCAACAAACATTAAAGGCCTTCTGTTTGGTCTCAGTGTGTTCCTTAATATCAACATATTTAGTTTTCTTGAATGAGGGATCCCATTTCGGAAAGACCAGTTCCTAATCAAAATTGGTTTTTTGGTTACCTCTGTGGCCCTTTCCTCAGCCTAAATGGATTCACAAAGTGCTAACATAGTGGTGTCATTATCAGGGAGTGAAAGGTTTCATCTTCCCCAGGAAAGATCTTCAAAGTTTCAGATTTGGCTATTGATGGTGGACAACAGTTAGTCATAAAAAAGGTTGAACCATTCACCTCGCGACTCCAAAAAACTTCAAATAAGATTTAAATAAGAACAGGCCTTGTCAGCAGAATGACGGAAGAGAAACGTGTGAGAGTCAGGTACTTGAACATGAATTTTTTGCAGGATATAACTTTATGTTGTATCAATTTCTTCCTGTCCTTTACTGAAAATGTCAAAAGAATTATCTTCTATCTGTTGAATTTGAATGTAGACTGCAAATCTACACATGAGTCCTCTTTCAGCAGTGTATATCATTCTTTTGATGCTGCAAATGCATCTCCTTCTTGTATTTTTTGTACTGAACAAAATTCAAATGATAATCATAGTCCAGTTGGTTCAACCATATATCAGACCTCAGTCATGGTTGATGCCCGGTATGCCCCGTTAAATCTACTAGCCCCTTTGCATGAGTTACCACAAAATTATGGTCAGAGGCTACCTTAGTTTTTGGTACAGGTAAGATCACATCAAGGAAGAATGTAGAAAAAAGAATTGGCTCCATTGAACTTGAGGAAGTAGATCATGAAGGTGTCAATTTGAAGTTGTTTTCTCAAAGTCTTTCAAGAGAAGTTGGGAACTGGTATAGAAGTTTTACAGTTGGAAGAATTCCTAATTTCCAATAGTTTTAACACATTTTCCTTGACATATGGGAAGTTAAAAATATCTCTTTTCAGGTTATGGATGAATATCAGAATCTAAATAGGCAACCTGGTGAGACAATCCAAGATTTCTCAACCAGATTCAATAGTGTTTATGATTCCATACCTACTGATGTAACGCCTCCCCCGATATTAGCTATGCTTCATTATCCAGATGGTTTTGATGTTGAGTTTTCCAATAATATCAGAGAGAGGAATCCTACCACTTTGGAGGATATGCAAAAAAGTGTTGTTGATGTGGAAGCACATTTGTTGATCAAAAAGTCCAAAATGGAAGTTGAAATAAGGGAAGTGGTTAAGGAAGAGATTTCTCCATTGTCAAACCTTAAGTTGGATACATTGATGAAAAATGTGGAAAAGTTTGTGGACACATTCATTATGCAAAACAAAATTGTTGTTAGATGCCAGCAAAGAAGACATCCTCCCCAAGAATATTTGTTAGAAGAAGGAGAGTTTGTTGATTTATGGAACCATAAGTTAGAAACTTATTGTTTTATTTATTCATTTGAAGACAGTTCTGAAGAGAATCCATTGATATGTTCTTAGCAAAAGGATTTTAAATTTCATCAATTTAGAGAAATAAGTCATCGTGAAAAGCATGATGAAGGTATTGATTCAAGTGAGCAGTGTTATAATTTTGACATCGAACATGAATAAAATGATGAATTTTTTGATGATAACTCTCTACCTTTATGTTATGCTACATTTTAATTACTGAGATAAAATTATAATATCGCTAAGAAAGTAAGAGAGAAAGTTGAAACTAGCATAACTTGGCAACAACCTTCAGATATAGTTGAGGACCCTGTTTCTTATTCCATTAAAGACTCCTTCATCGAGAGATTGCAACAACCTTCTTTGGTTTTTGATCATCCGATAGTTGATTACTTGGATGATTTCTGCAGTCAAAGTTGTTCCCCTTCAGCTAGTTATGAGTCTGAAAATAGGGGCGATGGAAAATTATTTTGTTTTCAAGAATATTTCCAGCAGACAAAATTGTATCATTTTTTTATAAATGAAGTAGATAGTATTGTGGATAATGAATCTCATGTCTGTTCTCTTGAGTTTGATGGGTATATTCAACATCCTTGCCAATTGTTAAGCGATTGAATAAAATATCATGATATTCTTTTGAGTTGTTCTTCAAACCATTCATTTTTTGAATTATTATTTCAAGAAGAATATTGTGAGAATCCGAGTTTTGAATTTTCATGCATGAAGGCTCTTGATAATGAAAATTTTCCATGTAATATCCACCTAGTATTGCAAGAAAATTATGAAGAAGAGCATATTGTTGAAGACCTTGTGGAGGTGGATATTTTTGTTGTTGGCAAGCTAGTGGCTGAAAACAAGGAGAGTGCTTGTCTTTTTGTTAGTTTTGAAGATGGGGCAATGCTTCATATTATTGAAGATTCTTTTGTTGATTTCCTGTAGTCATCAAAAGAGGTGATCTTTCATGTTAATCAAGATCCTTTGGCCACTCTATTGCAACCATCAAGGAAAATGGTTATTCCTATGTTTGTGGATTACATTCAATAGTTTGAGTAGTAGTTTGGGTTGTCAGCCTTATAGTTTTTCTTCCTGTTCAAAGGAACTGTGAGAATCATTCAATCAAGTAGCCATTTGTTTGACTAGCTACATTGGAGAGAAGAGATCACCTAGTGTATATGCATTCAACACTTGGTGTTAGGTCCCTATATTACTAGCATAGTACCTTATTGTTGTTAGTGTAACCCCTTTATTGTTATTATTGTACCCTTGTAACCCCCATTATGTTATTATTGTGCCCCTAAATTATTATTGTTAGGTCGGCTAGGATTACATTGTGGCCCACTAGGATTACATTATGGCCCCATGGACTCCTATATATAGAAAGGAGGTTTTTGTAAATTGAATCATCCAAGAATTGTTCATTTATGTAATGTATTGGAGGTTGCCCCCTCGAAGTGGCTTATTTCTAAGGCGTTGATATCTCTTTTCTTCTATTTTTGGAGCTGGTTACACAACATTTGGTATCAGAGCTTTGGGATTCTAGGGTTTCGCTGCTCCAAACAGGTCATCGTGGCATTTTCGCTATAACTTTTTTCTACGAAGCTTCAGAAGCTGAAATTTCTAGGGTGCGAAGCTGAAATCTTGAGGAAGGTTTTCTAAAAATTTCAGATCTTGGTTCGCAATATTTGAGGAGATATCATCTGTGGAAGTTAGGTATTTTTTCAGGCTCATAAACAGGTCATCGTGGCATTTGCGCTATAAATTTTTTTGTACGAAGTTTCAGAGTCTGAAATTCATATGGTGCGAAGCTGAAAGCCTGAGGAAATTCGACAAAAAATTTCAGAGCTTGGTTCGCAATATTTTTGGAGATATGATCTGTGGAAGGTAGTGCTTTTTCAGGCTCCTGAATTGCATCTCAAAGAGGTGATCGTGGGAAAACTTCAATAACTCTCTATCTGGGCATTGGATTGAAGTGCCGTAAAAATTGGTCGCAAGTACACAGACTAAAGTTTCTGGGCTATCAATTTCAGAGACAAAGGACAAAACAGTGACACGTGGCAAGTCGTACAAGTTCGCTCTACTAAACCAGTCCAGAATTAGGTCATTGTGGGAGATTGGACACAACTTTGTCTTGGAGAATCCAAATCAGGTCAGACCTGTGGCATTTTAAAGAAGCTACAGACATTTCTTCATGGTCTATCTTCGTAGTTTGTTTAGTGTCAGAATTATGAATTTTTGCAATTCGATTTGGAAATGTGAAGGTTGTAGGTGCCAGTTTCAGCATTCTTAAGGTTGGTTGGGGTGCTATGATATTTTTGGAATGATTCTAGTTCATTTTGTGGATTTTTTATGGCAGGAAGAGGCATAGTACAAAATTTGAAAATTAAACTACATAGTCATTACGGAGTAATGTGCAGCTGCTGCACATGGACCTACATGTATTTTAGAGGGTACCAAATGTCATGAATTGAATGGATGGAGGTGTTGCTGAGTTGGGAGTTGAGACATCATTGAGTCATCAGCTAGGTGTCACTTATTTTGAGGAAAATCATGCCAACAGGGCATGCTACCAAGCTGTTGCACAACACTAATCAAAGCTCACTCTTGTTTCTACTTTTTTGTGTTAAAGGATATGGCTCGTTGTTTATGGATAAATTTTTTTGATTTGGACACTTTTTGGTAAATAGGATAATATGATATGATCACATAATTTTTTATGCTAAAGGAAAAAGACAAAAAAAACAAGTTAAAGTTTCCTCTTTCCTTTTTGATTCAATCCACTTCATGGATCAGAGGTGCATTGCATATAGAGACTGTGGTTTTAATGTTGTATGGCTATTTAATTCCATAGGTTGGAAGAAAGAAAAGGTTGGATGGTATTACGAATTAGTATTCATATATTTGTATGTTGTGCTCTTATTTTCTCATGAATAAAATGCTTATGGCTCAATTTTTTTAGTGATACCGATGCTTTGGATATGTTTATCTCCTATGTATTAATTTTCTTATTCACTTTCCTCTACAAATTCTCTTGTTTATGGGTGAAAAGACTCAGTTTTATTAGAATTCATATTGTTATTCTCTAATTAATCTTTGTCAAATTATTTCAGTTGCAAATGAAGTAATTGTACCCCTATCCATTGTCATGTCTTCTAAAATACTTACTCACGAATATGCAGCATCAAAGTTCTAGTTGTCATGTTACATCTGAATAAGTATCTCTTATGTTATCTTCCACTATACTACGAATCTATTTCCTTTTCCAAAGTATGTACTAGACAAGCCTTTGTGAGTGTAGCTAGTTGTTATATGTATAAGCATGTTTAGGCTAGTAAAATTTATGATCACAAGTATCCATTTTCCAGAAATATTTGTTTATTCCAAAAAAAAAATTAAAACCTTCAGATTTGGTCTCTGTGTGTTCTTTAATATCAACTTATTTAGTTTTCTTAAATGAGGGATCCCCAACTGATTAGGAATGACCACTTCCTAATCAAAAGTGGTTTTATGGTCACCTTTGTATCCCTTTCCTCAACCTAAAGGGAATCACAGAGTGCTAACATAGGTAAGGCATGATATAAAACTTGTTTCTTGTTGATAGGCTTGTTGGTACAACAAAGCATGCATCCTCTTATGAACCTAGTTACATGCTCTTTCATCTTGGGCCAATACAAATACCTCTGCAAGTTGGCCATGGAATTCCCTACACCAAAGTGCCATGCAACCTTAGAGGTGTGAGTCTCATTAATCAGCTGCAATCACTCACCTTTAGGAACACATAGCTTATCCAACCTATAGATTAACCCATCCTGGACATGGTAGTAAATGGTTTTGTCACCATCGTGTACATGACTCTGACTATGAAATTGTTGATACACCTCCTTGAAATCCTCATCCTCTAAATATGCCTCTTTGTATGCATCATGGGAGAATGGCTCCATGTGCATAAGAGTACCCAAAGCTGTAATATTTGATGTGTGTCAACAAATGAAATTTTTGTAAAAAACCCATCCACTTGTAATGCTTAGTCTACTATAGATTAATCAGTGACTACAAGTATTGTATCATCTCATGATCTCGATGGATTACTGTCTCCTCTCCCATCAGATAATGCTTCCACTTCTTCATAGCTTGCACCATGGCATAGAGCTCCTTGTCATAGGTAGGTTAGTTAAGAACTACCCCATGAAAAATTTTAGAATAGTAGCATACAAGCCTTCCTCCCTGCATCAAGACAGCTCCCATAGCATACCCACTCACAACTGTCTCAAATTTAAAAGGTCGTTGCAATTTTGGTAATGCTAGAACTAGTGCTTAACTTATCTTCTTCTTTAGCTCTTAGAAAGCCCTTTGTTGACCTTTTCCCCATTGGAAACACTTGTCACTTTTTTTTTATGGCATGGAGCAGTGATTCTACCATTGAAAACAATGCTATGAGTTTCCTCAGGTACTGTGATGCCCCAATGAAACTCCTGACCTAAGAAACATTAGTAGGCACCGGTAATTTCACGATGGCCTCCATATTGGAAGGATCTATCTTTAGCTCTCCTCCACTGATCACATACCCAAGATACATCAAATACTATTGTGCAAACTTGAATTTCTTGAGATTTGCTAGCAGCTAGTGCTTCTTCAATGTTTCTAGCACCTCCCTCAAATGTTACATATGCTCCTCCTAGGTAGCACTATATACCAATATATCATCCAAATAAATAATTACAAATGAATCTATAAAATGAAATAGTACATCATTCTTTAATATCAAAAATGTAGTTGGTGCATTACATATGCCAAATGGCATGAATAACCACTCATACAAACCATTTCTAGTTTTGAATGCGGTTTTCCAGGTATCTTCTTATTTTACTTGAACCCGGTGATATATAGACTTCAAGTCCAGCTTGGTGAAGTATTTTTATTCCTGCAACTGATCCAAAAAATAATATATCCTAGGCAAGGGGTATTTGTTTTTTAGATGATTTTTTTCGATGCCCTGTAATATATATAAATCCTCCAAGTCCCATCCTTCTTCGACACAATGATGATGGGTGACGCACATGGTGATCTACTCAGTCAAATGATACCATGCTCCGACAATTGTTCCAACTTTTTCTTCACCTCACATTCTTTTATAATATACTTCTTGTACAACCCAATATTCGGCAAGGCGGATTCCGACAATAGCTAGATCTCATGTTCCAATTCCCTCTTAGGTTGTAGTCCTTTAGGCTCTTGGAACACATCCTTGTATTCCTGTAGCAACTCCCCCAATTTTTGTTTTTATTTCTTAGTACACCCCTCCAGGGATGCCTTACCTATTATTTACTCCTCTACAAATTGAATATCTCTTAAAAACAATAAAACATACTTCTTGATGGAATTGATCAATTTCTTGGCTTGGTTGGAACTTACCAGTGAAATTTTTGACTTGCCTTTGTGCTTGTTGGTGATGAAATTTTTTACATCTTTGATGTGTTGGTACTGGTTGTATCTCCTCATGAATATTTAATCACACATGTACATATATGGACTCCCAAGAATTACTCCACATACATCAAGGGGAACCACATCTAGATATACTTCATCAATAAAATCAGCACCGATAGAAATCTAACTTTTCACTGTTTATTTACCTTGAGCTCTACATCCTTATTCACCATCCTAGTGGATATGCCTTTGGATGATCACAAACTTCCAACTCCAAATTCTTGACCAACCATCCTGCTATGAGATTCGTTTGTGATCGTGAGTCAAACAGAGCATCAATATTTGTCTTCTTGACCTATATCTTTATATGGAAGAGTTTGGTAATTTCTCTCTCTTCTTATTGTTGAAGGCTACTCAGACTCACCTCCTTCTGCACTTACATACAAATTATCTTCTCATCCACATTTGAGTTTCTCTCAACTTGGTTGTTCAAATCTGTGTCAATGAGATTCTTCTTCTTTTTATCTTTCTCCTTATTCTTCAGTTTAGCTCTGGATGCAACTTCGAGCACTTCTCCTCTCTATGGCCATTGATGTTGTAGTGGTTGCTAGGATCTTTGCACTAGTGTGTTGTGGTTGTCATTTTCTTATCTTTTCCCATTTTTTCCTTCATCTTCCCCTCCTTAGAAGCATATTTTTGTTCCTTCTTCTTTGATCTACTAGATTGTGATCTCTGTTGGGCTATGTTATCTAGGTATGGTGCCCATACACAAGCCTTGTCCACAGATTTGGGATTAAAAAACATCACTTGCTCGTCCATATGGAGGTGCATACCCCCCAAATACTTGAGGAGTACATTTGGGTTCTTAGGAGAGATATCATACATTATAGCCATGTTTCTAAATTCTATGGTTGACTCCTACATTCTTTGGCCTGAATTTTACCTAAAGTAATGCCACCAGATCCAATCATTCTCCATGTACCCAATAGGATAAAAATGTGACTTAATGATGATTTTCAATTCCTCCCACTTAGCCACTGGAGGTTCTCCCTCCAACCTCAAGGTTTCTGTGTGGCTCTCACACCAATTCATTGCATGGCCCTCTAATTTCGACCATGCGAATGTGATATTTTTCCCTTCCTCAATCTAATGGATACTAAAATAAACTTCCATTTGTTGCAACTAGTGGTTCAAATTCAAAGTGTCGATATCACCGTGTTACGACTTGATATCAAATTTTTCTTCCATTTTAAATAGGGATTGTGATTGGCTCAAGATAATCAAACTAGGTTTGATCTTTTTTAGGTCCTTTCTGTTATCTCTAAATTGGTACTAATTGGCTGTTCCACAAAAAAACTTAGATTAATCTTTCAAACCAAATTTTGACTGAGGATTAGCCTCTTGGGCTAAGATGGATCTCTCAACTTATCAAATGATTCACTCAATTATGTCTTAAAACAAATGGCTAACTCTGTGACTGTCTTAGTTATTTGATTGCAGGTGAAAAATGGGAAATATTTATCTACCATTGGGCTCATGAGTCAGTAAAATGAATTCAATGAGAAGCATTCCTACTTATGGAAACTGAGGCTTTTTCTGTTTCAATGGTTGAACAACACTAACACATGGGAATAATCAATAACTCACTGCTAAAAGGAAGTCAGAGCATGTATGACATGAATTCTAAGTAATTTAACATCAAGAATACTGGAAGCAAGATTTAAAAGAAACACATAAACTCATTCAAAACATATCAAGAATCTCAAGTGAAGCAGGCAATATTCATTCTTTGTCTATTACTCATATGAAGAAATTTACAATAGTAGTTGTGTCAAAAGCATTCTCCAACCCTTTCTCATTCGATTTCCTGTCTATAAATAGACCCTTTTTGCATACATAGGATCTGCCCAGCTAGCTAGATCATCGAACCATGACTTTGACACCTAATCATAACTGAAAACTACATTTCTATTACATAAAAGGGCACCTAGTCATTTAAGACTTACTTTCCTAATAGGACTCTACATACATTTATTTCATCCACTTCTCTAATAGTGGGACAATTACATGGATAGAGATGAGATGCTCGAGTAGCATTTATCCATGACCAAGACATGAATGTACCCCCAAGAATTTAGGAACAACTATCTTATTTTCTAGGAAAGGATTAACATTATCTAGAACTTTGTCTTCATGCTGATTTTTATGAATGACACACATTTGAAGTAATGGATGTCTACTGGGATGGCCCACTATTTGTTTAGATGCCTCCAGATGACTGGATGGTATTCCATATGCCATTCAAACCTTCAAAAAATCTTTAAAAATATGTCATTGTAAAACATAGCATATTTAGGCAGTTTCGTAGCATGCCCATTTCTGCCCTTTAACCTTATCTTCTGCCACCTCTGCTAGTCAAAAAGTGCTTTCAAGTAAAAATATATAAATACCATAAAAATCTCTCCTTGGACCTCCAGAAAGCTGTTTTTAAAGATTAAAAACACTCTTCAGAAATTCTGGAGCTCGCTAAGAAATTGCCTGATATGGCTGAAACTGCAGATTTGGTAATTTTCTTCAAAAATTCATCTTCTAAGTCAAAATTTGTGTCACCTGCAAGTTTTATACTTTAACAAAAATTATTTGGATCAATTTCTCATTCCTTGGGTGCTTCATCTTCATTAACGATAGATTGTACCTCAGGTTCCTCTACCAATCTCATTTTCAGTCCTCTTCTCTTTAGTTCTTCTTGGATCATGTCAATTTGGGCTTCCAACCCTTTGACCTACCCTTTGAGTTTTTTCCTTTCAGAATGTAACCACAAATTCCTTTTCCTTGTGATTTTTACCACCCTCATCAAGGGAAGGCTTCTCTTCAGCATATTTTTGGCCTTTGATAAATTCTAGTCATACTTATTAAGTTGCTCCTTCATCTCTTTCTCAAAATCTACTATTAGTTGTTTGTCAACCTTGGATTCTTTTAATTCTAGCTTCACTTCAACTACCTCTCCCTTGGCCTCTCTTAATTTTTCTTTCATAATTTTTACTTCAGTCTTTTCTTCAACATGTTCTTTACCTTTTCTCTGTAAAAATGCTTCTTCTATTGCTGGGGATAGATATATGATGTTCTATGGCTGCTTACCTTCACTAAAATTTTATACTCCCTTGCTTTCCATGGCATATTTTGCAATCTATGACCTGGTTATTGGCTCCCTTGGATGAAAAATGAAGCCAGCATCCTCTCCTGCAAAATCCCACTTCTTGACTATTACACAGCATTTTGTCACTATCCCTACAATCAATAAGAAGCCTTAATGACAAAAATACACCTAGAAACCCTCAGGCTTCAAATTTCACCGATGAGACAATGTACAAACAACTGAAGAGGACAAGCTTACAGTAGTCAGAAAAAACCCAAAAGACCAATTGAAAATCAAAGAAACAACCCAGAGTCAAGCACAACTGACCAAAAACTCAGAAGGGAGGTTAAACCAAATGCTACAGGATTCGACACATCTATGAGGTGGTAATTCATGCCAAAGAGGGGTTGGCGCTACTGCAACAAAAGCAACAAGCGCCAATTGGCACGATTGTTCAAAGAAAACCTATACCAAGCCAGAAAAATATGGGAAAATGGAAAAACCAGTGAGAAGAGGTCAATCTTGACACTTTGGAGGTGAACAGGAGAATTCTAAATAGTCAAGCAAGCCAAAAAAAAATATACAAGCAATCAAACGACCGAAATTGACTTGACAAGGAAAATTATGAATGAGCAACGAGACAAAAAACTCACAATCCTCCCCAGCAGAGTTGCCAACTTGTTGGAAAGGTAAATCCTCTCTGCGAAAAAATATAATCCCTCTAGCCCTACAGTGGGTTTAGAAACAAGGGAACAAGCTAATGTGTAGGTTCCTAGCTAACGAATGAAATAGTTTGGGGTATATTGTCCTATCTGGAGTCCAATGTGATTTTCGCAGTTATAGTAACGGTAGCTTCTTGATCTCTGTCTCGACAGGTCGCAGTCCTTCAACAATGGTACTCATACTCCTACACAAATATCAAAGACAAGAGCAACATATAAGACAATAATTTCATTCATAGCTAACTAGTCATTCAAGGAAGACTAAACACATTGTGTAAAATAAACCATCTTAACACAATAAGGGAACTAGAAAATAGTCATGTATATATAAATATAAGAAAGAGATTACAACTGGAGCCCCGACGATCCTTCGATACATGCTTCAACTGAACCCACTGAAGGACTCTGTGACGTCAAGGATCCGGTTGTAATCTCTTTCTTCTATTTATATATACATGACTATTTTTTGGTTCCCATCTTGTGTTAATATGGTTTATTTTACGCAATGTGTTTAGTCTTCCTTGACTGACTAGTTAGCTATGAATGCAATTATTTTCTTTGTTGGGCCAGAATTGTGAATTACGGATAAATCATGCTTCCATGGACAGGTGCTAGTCTAGAACAATAGGTGAAAGACTACGATTATTTCTCCTAACTCAGAACAGATACACAGAGAGGATTGTAGGCTTACTTGTTCAGTCACTTCCAAATGGCTCCTTCTGTCGCTTCTGTTGCAGCTTCAAATTCAAGCGGTTTTTTGGGCTGAATGCTTCATACAAGAAATAAAACTGAAACAAAAGAAGATGAAATAATGTAGATATCTATTCAAGCTAATTAAATAAATCAGTAAAGCATAAACCATACACATCAACCAAGATCTTACAATATGGAAAATCAAAGCCAATATAGATGAATATAGGGAAAAATAAGAAGTACTCTTTATTGATGATAGAAGGAGAGGTTACAACATAGTGACTGATTTTAAGTGACCTTCCAATAACGTTCCCAAGCCTCATCACAATATAAATCTCTCCAGCAGTAGCTACACAAATCTAGCTCTCAATTGAAAATTCTCCAGCATTTCTCTACTCAAATTCTTCCTCCTTAAGCACTTATATTTGTGCTCAATTTATAGATTATCTATATGTTTTTTTTTCCATCAATGACTTTCCAATAATATGAAAGACATGTTTCTAGTCATGTAGATATCAAATGGACACTTGGATCCGAAGCTTGACACGTGAACTCTTCTAGAAGGCACTGGCCAAGTGGAGATTCCAGAACAATGATAATTTCGCTCCCAATGTGACCAACGCACCTGTGAATGTCGGGAAGTGCTTTGCAGAGTAGCTTTGCATGGGGCTACCTGCATATGCAAAGCAATTAGGCCCCTTAGAGCCTACGTTGGTGAACTCTCATATGCCATATAATAAGCTTCAAACCTTGGAAACCTTTGCTTGATGAAAGTTTTGCTTGATTTGTCTTGTTTCTTGTGTTAGGGCATGTAGCAACTAAAATGATAGGGAATGATAGACCCTTGATCATTGGTCCTGGAGATGATGTCCAGTTAAGCAGGTCATTGGGAATGGTGCCAAAATTGACCTATAACAATTTCCCCCTAAAGCATGAGATCTAAATAATAAGAACATTTGATTGAGATGATTTACACTGCGATGAGCCTGGAAACGAAGCGAAATGGTCACCTACATCAATATTACAATACATTACATCACGATATATCCTCTTTGATCATAATTTCTGAGGGTAGGAATTTCCATGTTCAGCACATAAAACAATCTAATAACATGTACATAATTAAGAAATTCGTCTTCATTGGAATTTTTCCCAGATGCAGACATGCCTGCAGATATAGGCCCATGTTTGGATGGAAATCTGTATGTAAGGTCACCGTATAGATGATGTGTACAACAATCCTAAAATCACAGCTCGGATGGATGAAACTAGATCCGGGGTCTTCTTATCTCGTTCACTCAATCATTCGGGTACAAGTCTAGCCATGCAGATATATGATTTGTAGTCTAACATGGAAAGACATCATTTGATTACCAGCCAATGATGTGATGTTAAAAAATGCGAGAGAACCACCATTAATGTCAATGGCCCTCAAGGTACTGCAATACATTTTGTAAGGCGTGAATAGATGATTTGATGTCTAATGCTAAACAAAATATTTTGGTCAAAGGTCCAAAAGTGAGGATCTTGTTGATGTTGTAACAAGCCTCATGGTACTGGTATCTGATGTTTCTAAGTGAACTTCCTAGATATTTATTTTTCGTCGACAGGAAGTCACCTTATTGCAAAACTAGAGTTACTGATTTCAAAGACAAGGGTATGACTTGATATAACAATTTTCAGGGATGACGATCATGAAAATGAAGGTTTATGAGTATTGCAGAAGGATGAGTTTTTAATCACTGGATGACTTCTCTTGAACATATCGGTGACACTATGATGAGTTGGCAGCATTGACCCAAAACTGAAGTGAAGGTGTGATGAACCATAGGTGTGAATGAACCGTCAAGATGATTACACAACCCAAACAATCATGGACATGGAGTGAAAGAAGTGTCATGTTCAAGAGGGACTTGCTACCAAAAAGAAACTTTACTTACTTTTCCCAAATTTTCCCAGGTCATTTTCCGATCAGTACTTATTTATTTTTTAACAAGCTTGAGGAGGATAACATTTGCTTGATCTATAATTCAACCCTTCGGGAGAACAAAGTATCTCTATTTAATAATTTAACAAGTCTAATGATGAATGAAACTCGATTCTTACCATGATCAACAAGCCCGTCACTATTTTATGTTTTAACGAGCTTAACGACAGTGATATCCCAGTCCTTTTTCATATTTAGAGAGTCTAAAAAAGAGGACGAAAGAGAACTCCAAAAGTACTTTTTCATAAATTTGTCACTTAGACCCAAAAAAGTGTAAAATAGTATCTGAGAGAACCTCTTTGGTCATGTTTAACCAAGGTATTCCTTTTTCATAAATAATCCATCTCAGTGTGGAAAAGGGTTAAACTTATACTGAGTAGATATCAATTCATTTATTTTAACGAGCTCAAAAAGACAAGTGCTCGGCAATATTTTCACATTATTAGAGTCTGAAAAGAGCTGAAAGAAGACTCCAGGGGTTCCTTTTTCACAATTATCGAAGCTTGAAAAAGAGATAAAAGTGCGCTTCAAATCCTTTTTCATTTTTAACAAAGCTCGAAAAATAAAGAGAAAAATTATGCTTTGTGGTCAAGTTATTCTTTGAATAAATCTGCATGACTAATCTATTCATCAGTTGTATTTCCTATTTAGAAAAACATCAATTGGATTAAAAATACCTGTTTCATGATAAAAACATAATTAAACTATAGTCCTAGCAATGAATTTAACTTGCAAACAATTAAATGACTAGAAAAAAGTAGTTTCACTATTCATTTTTACCATTCCATAGTTACCATTTGCATTTTGGAGCTCTGAACCTGATTTTTCCCCTGAACTTCAGTCGTTGATTGCGATCATTTCTGTGGACGGATTTCATCATCGTTTGATCCAAGTTAGTACCATGAACCTCCTCTTCCCTTTGGTATTCATTTGATTTCCATTCTTTGTAGATTTTTAGGGTTTTAAGGCCCTTAGGGTAAATTCTACCCAAAATTAGGGTAACGCACCCATGAATGTCGAAACCTGTGTTGCATAGTAGGTACAGTGAATGGTACTTGCATGTGCAACACACTGTCTTAGCCCAGGGAGTGCATTGGGTGCAGTTCAAGTTTTTGGTTTTCATTTTGTGGCCAAAATTTGCCTATTTTTTTGCAATGAATGGAATCTAATGGATATTATGGTTGTATTTCAGGTTTCCATCAGATTATAATGATTATTACATGGAGGGAAAGAGAACATGAAGAACAAGATATGATTTCCTTGAATGATCCGGGTACTGTAAGAGCCCTAAGATATTATGGGCTACTTAAATACTTCAAATTGCTGGGAATGAGGCAATAAATAGAACTCTTGGTTTTCTTAGTTCGAGCATGGGATCCGATGATAGAGGCATTTCACATTAAAAACAAAGTGGTTCCCTTAACAGTTGAGGACATGTATTTTCTCATAGGTTTGTCAAGGAGAGGTTTGTCTATTTCTCTCACAAGGTCTACCATTGGAGGAGAGACAGTGAGGGATTATGTTATGCAATATTGCTATCCAGGGGCAGAACCTAGAAAAGATGGAAAAATAAACATCTAGGATGTTAGGGATTTTCCTTTGAGAACCATCCTTTTCATGATCGCTAAACTTGTTGGCACCGTTACACTACATGTAGCGAACAGATCATATATGCAGTATGCACTAGAGTGCTTAGAGCCAACAGTATTCAACTGGTCTGAAGCCATTCTATCTCAGATAAAGGAACAACTGAATAAAGCAAAGGGAGGAAGGAAGAAAAATTCCAGTTATGGTTCAATCCATATCTCCTTCGCTTTGGAATGGATTCCAATGATGCGGCCACATCATGTAACACTAGATATATCTAGTCCTAGAGATCCTTGAATGCAGAGATGGGTAGAACTCATGGGTCGGCATGCAGGCCAATCAACCGTTGTGTTCTCTAATACATTCTTCTTCTGGTTCCGGTGATAGATCGTTGTCATTGATGAGTATGCATACGTAGGCGTCGACTTTCAAGGAGATCCAGATTTAGTATTACCAGAAGGCGCTCAGTGGGCTGCAATAGGTAAGAATGATTTGACCATGTTTTTTTTAATTTTCTAAGGTTTATACAATGTTTTTGTGTTTTGATTTCTTTCCAAGACTAAAATAAATGTTTGATGTAATATAGATATTGGTCGTGTTCAACCAGTAGAGGAACCAAAGCGCGAAGCAGATGCGCCAGCAGAGAGGGCTGTCGGGAGAGCAGTCCTTCAGGACCTTGATATGGCTGAGACTCTGGCTGAGCTTCAGCAGCACATAGGGGGGTTGACCTTTGGGATTCCGGATTGCCGGATTGAAGAGCTTCCCATGCGCCTGCAGCAACACATTATTGGTGTTCCTAATTGTTGAATGCGGTTACTATGTAGGATTGCTAGATCTATAGCATGTTACCATGAGTACCACTAGTTTACTTATGACATTTTACATACATTTTGAGGTCAGATGACCAATGTGTCTTGGGCACAAATTTTGTAAAAACCTATAACTATATATCTATATGATTTCATATTTTTTCCTATGTTTAATGTGCAATCCTATTCAATTATGTGAATATTTTCTTTACCTATGCCGCAAATGTCTATCTAAAACTTGATTAGCTAATGAATCAGTCAAAGTTTTCAAATTTCTAGAAATGTGTTGATATTGAACAAAATCAAAATGTCTTTCCAAAATTCGAACTCTTAGGAACAATCTAAGAAGTGTTGGATTTCTAACACTATAAACACTAGTAAGTTGTAATACCACAAGTTGTGAGTCTAACCTTATGATTATGCGGTTAATACCAAATAAAATGGCATCAGAGAGAAGTTCGATCAACGTGCTATGCTCAACGATATTGTTCGTCGATCTACCAATACAAATCCCTTGAAAACTCACTAACTTGTCATTCAAAGAGAAAATGGCCAACGCTACAGAGGATAGATTCTACATACTATGACTAGCACCATCAGCATATCCAACAAATGGTTCTGAAGATTCAGTCATCTGTGATGAAATGTAAAGCGGATTACTAATGTCAAGAAAACTCTAAAAAAAAATTAAGATAGTGAATGCAAATCAATAGCATATATACACTATAATACAAAAAATTACTATGCTCATGATTAAGCATAGTAACGTTTCAAATAAAACCCATTTCTAGGCTATGCCAATGGAATTCCATCGTAATCAACTAACTCATAGGCACCCTTAGAAAGAACTTTTTTGACAATATAGGGGCCATGCCACAATGGCTCAAATTTCCTTGTACCTATTCCATTAGCTTCTTGATCATAAAGAAGGATCAAGTCGCCCTCTGAGTAGATGTGAGGCTAGACATTTTTTTGATATTGCGCCTTTATACGTCTCTTATGCACTTCGTTGGCCAATTGGGCTTCATGATGCGTTTCATCTAGATGGATGAGATTAAGGAGATGCGCTTCTTCTTCTAAGGTGTCAGGTAACAAGTCTATTACGAGTTTTAATGATGATATTTCACATTGGATTAGTAAGATAGCTTCCAAACCATACACCAATTGAAAAGGAGTAAATCTAGTTGCGTTTCTCACCGAGGTTCGATACGCCCACAAAGCGGAGTACAAGATCAAATGCCAGTTCCTTTTACGGACTCCTATCATTTGTTGAAGCATTCGTTTAAGAATTTTGTTAATAGACTCAACTTGTCCATTTGATTGTGGATAATAAGGAGTAGAATTGTCATGCGAAAATCCTAACTTGGTAGTTAATTTAGACATCATATGGTTGCAAAAATGCTTCCCATGATCCATAACTATAGCTTGTGGGACCCCAAATTGTGCAATAACGTGGTTGAAGAAAAATAATGTAGTTGTTTGTCCTATGTTATTGAATGTAGGCATCGCTTCGGCCCATTTGGTAAAATAGTCGACTACGAAAATAATATAACCATGCCCCCCGAACGAAGGACGGTTATAGGTCATGAAGTCAATACCCCATTTCGTAAATGGTCCAGCAGAGACAACATGATGCATTGGCGTTGGTGGTTTGTGGATTTTACGATAAAAAATCTGGCATGCATGACAACTTCTAACTGCGAGGATGCAATCTCAAAAAATAGTAGGCCACAAGTAACCAACGTGGAGTATCTTCTAACAAATGGTTCCGAAGATTCAGTCATCTATGATGAAATGTAAAGCGGATTACTAATGTCAAGAAAACTCTAAAAAAAAATTAAGATAGTGAATGCAAATCAATAGCATATATACACTATAATACAAAAAATTACTATGCTTATGATTAAGCATAGTAACGTTTCAAATAAAACCCATTTCTAGGCTATGCCAATGGAATTCCATCGTAATCAACTAACTCATAGGCACCCTTAGAAAGAACTTTTTTGACAATATAGGGGCCATGCCACAATGGCTCAAATTTCCCTGTACCTATTACATTAGCTTCTTGATCATAAAGAAGGATCAAGTTGCCCTCTGAGTAGATGTGAGGCTAGACATTTTTTTTGTATTGCGCCTTTATACGTCTCTTATGCACTTCGTTGGCCAATTGGGCTTCATGATGCGTTTCATCTAGATGGATGAGGTTAAGGAGACGCGCTTCTTCTTCTAAGGTGTCAGGTAACAAGTCTATCAAGAGTTTTAATGATGATATTTCACATTGGATTAGTAAGATAGCTTCCAAACCATACACCAATTGAAAAGGAGTAAATCTAGTTGCGTTTCTCACCGAGGTTCGATACGCCCACAAAGCGGAGTACAAGATCAAATGCCAGTTCCTTTTACGGACTCCTATCATTCGTTGAAGCATTCGTTTAAGAATTTTGTTAATAGACTCAACTTGTCCATTTGATTGTGGATAATGAGTAGAATTATCATGCGAAAATCCCAACTTGTTAGTCAATTTAGACATCATATGGTTGCAAAAATGCTTCCCATGATCCATAACTATAGCTTGTGGGACCCCAAACTGTGCAATAACGTGGTTGAAGAAAAATAATGTAGTTGTTTGTCCTATGTTATTGAATGTAGGCATCGCTTCGGCCCATTTGGTAAAATAGTTGACTACGAAAATAATATAACCATGCCCCCCGGACGAAGGACGGTTATAGGTCATGAAGTCAATACCCCATTTCGTAAATGGTCCAACAGAGACAACATGATGCATTGGCGTTGGTGGTTTGTGAATTTTACGATAAAAAATCTGGCATGCATGACAACTTCTAACTGCGAGGATGCAATCTCAAAAAATAGTAGGCCACAAGTAACCAGCGTGGAGTATCCACCACAAGCCCTAGCATGACAATCATTTAACACTTTTTCGGCCTCCTCATGAGTGAGGCACCTCCTTAAAATTGTGTCGACACCACGATAATAAAGCGTATCGCTGACGATCAAATAATCTTTGGCTTGGTATCGAATGCGAAGTTGTTCAGAGCGAGAGGTATTAGGTCAAAAGGTTTGGGTTTGGAGATAAATGATGAAATCCCCATACTAAGGATCAAATGATCTGATTAGAAACAGAGACTCATCTGGAATATATGGTTCCAACGTAGGAGCAGTACTATCAGAGGGAAGGTCATAGAGAAGCTCAGCCAAAACTAAAGACTTCTTTGACTTGGATGTGATAAATTCCAAATCAAATTCCTACAAAATGACAATCCATTTTGAATATTTTCCCCCCAGAAATTGACGTGATAAGATATAGGTCATGGGGTTGCAATTCGAAACTATTACTGTTTTCAGAGAAGGATATAATGGTGAAATCTTTGGACAGTTTGAACGGCTTCCAAGGCAAGCTTTTCCACGTACGAGTACTTAACTTCCGTATGATTGAGATTACGACTCAAATAATAGATCGGATGTTCCATTCCATCTTCTACTTGGACCAAAATCATAGCGATGGTTGTTTCCTCCGCAACGATATATAGGAAATAATCATTTTGATAATTAGGAGGATACATTAATGACGCTCGAATAAGACTGTCCTTGACATCATCAAAAGAATCTTGCACAACTTGATCCCAATGAAAGGGAACCCCCTTTTCAATAATCGAGTAAATACTTTAGCCATTTCGGTGTAGTTTGGAATGAAGCTTCTCAGGAAGTTAGCCTTTCCTTGAAGTTTATGTATCTGAAGTAAGTTTGATGGTGCAAGAAAATCAAGAATGGCCTGAACATTCAATGGGTCTATTCGAATCTCTTCTTTTGAGACTACAAATCTGAGAAATCGACCAAAACCAACACAAAACACACATGTATGTGGATTGAGGCATATCTTGTAGTGTCGGCAGCGTAATAAAATGGCTTTCAAATGCATCGGGTGATCAGTATGATTTTTTGAATGCACTGGTAAATCGTCTAGATATGGTTGAACAATGTGCTTGATGTCGTTGAAAGCATAATCCATTGCTCTCTGAAAAGTTTCCCCAGTGTTCTTTAAACCAAATGGTAGTTTCCTATATGCGAATGTGACCCAGGGATAGATGAATGCTACCTTATGTTGGTCATCTGGGCAGATATTGATTTGATTGTAGTTGGAAAATCCATCCATGAATGAGAATATTTTTCATCCAGCATAATCATCAATAATCTGGTCGACAAAGGGAGTATGATAGTTGTCTTTCGGACAAGCATGATTAACATCCCGATAATCAACACACACTCTAATGGTTCCTTTTTTTTTCATAACGGGAACGATATTGGAAACCCACTCAGTTAGTGGAACAGGGTAAATGAAACCAGCATGCAAAAGTTTTTCAACTTTTGCTTTGATGGCAAAGGCTTTATTTGGATGAACAGGACAAAGCCGTTGGCGCACTGGTTTGACATCAGGATACATATTAATAGTGTGTTCAACTATACTAGTATCTATGTCTGGAATTTCCTCATAAAACCAAGAGAATACGTCATGAAATTCACAAAATAGAGAATGATATGATTCAAATTCTGATGGAGAACAAGATACATCGAAATGAATATTTTCTACAACGCCAGGTTTGGTCGAAATATCGATAGAAATGGTTTCTTCAAGATGGGAATGATTATGATAATCTTCCCATGGTTCTCCTTCTGGCATCATAGCTTCCAAAATATTTTCATCTGTCAAAAACTTTGAGGAAAATGGATTAGATGGAGTACCAAACTCGGCGACGTTGATTTTGGATTTGCTGCCCAATCCAAATAGATTGATTGCTATGCCAGCTTAATAGGGCTGGGCGGTAAAAAATCATCCAATGTATAAATATCAGAATCACCCGTACTCTCCCTTAAGCCAGATAGAGTGGAAGAGATCATGTAGCAGGTCTCTATGCTTGCAATTTATGCCGACGTCGCGGGCAACAGTAATGCAAAGGTTCCCATAAGAGTGGAATCCTTTAAGAGTCGTACACCAATGTTTTGAATTTCTAGTTGGGGTTAAGTGAACAAATGGAATGCTTCTAGTTACCTGTGAAGCGGAGGCAAAAAAGGATAATTGATTAATGACTGTGATTGTACCTTTATGTGGAAAGGCAATCATTCTAAAGTATGTAGAAAAAATGGTAGTCATTGCATATACCCATGGTCTTCCAAGTAAAATATTATAGTCAAGGGGTCTGTCAACAACCTCGACATCAATATTCACTATTTTTCCCCCTAATTCAACATGCAAGTTATTGATAATACCACAAGTTTTATATGTTCTTCCATCAAAAGCCTTCAACGTTGTTGATGATTGTGATAATCGCGGCGAGCTAAGTGACTTTCAATAGTTTAGAGACATAATGCACGTAGATTCTCCCTCATCAATAATAGTGCGATGAACAAGGTGATTGAGAACATTTACTTGTATTGAGAATGCCAATTTTGTCGGTAGCTATGGTACATAGCTTGTATGATTAAAGATGACAAGATTAGAATCAATCGGATCAATTCCACAAATGGCTGACAATAAAACCTGTTTCTGGGAGGGACAATTTTGTAATACCTCAAGAGCAAACATAGCTGAAGGGGATTGAGCCAAATCTTCAACTATATTATAATTTTGTGTAGCTCTTGCTCGAGGATTATATGTTGATTTATGAATTACTCCTTTTGGTGGCTTAATTGTCAATTCAAGAATAACAGTGGGTGGTACTAATTCAGTAGATGGATTCATTGTCGAGGTAGTAGGTTGATCAATGCCCAGACTACCATAGTATTTATTATGTGTTGACACCAAAATATCTTGTGAAGGTTTTGTGGTGGATAACATTAACACTTGGGAACTAGGATCTGTATCCGTAGCAACCAAATTAGTGTCTGGATTTGGAAATGGGTCTGTCAACATAGTTGATGCATGGGAAGTATTGATGATTTTTGAGACTTCAGCACGGTGAGGAAAATCCCTAAAAAAATGTTCCTCGTTACAGATTATGCATGGATAACGAGGTTTCTGTGATTCAAACAGTTGATCAAATGATTTTTCCTACGGGTTAGAAGTTTGCTTTTTCTTTGATTTCCCCTTTTTCTTACTTCCTGGTTGCTTGTCACTTTTACCTTTGTCAAATGACACAGTGTTAATTTTGGAAGTAGGAGCAGGATCATATGCAGTAACATGGTGTGTGTTTTCAGAGCCTATCAATCCGTCTCTGGCTGAGAGTCCTTTATTTGAGGAGGAACATTAAAATTAGATAACAGCGCATTAGGAATTTTTTCATAGAGCGTGTCAGACTCAGTATAAATCAAGTCTAAATATTGGGCACTAGTGATAACTTGCTCTTCTGTGAAGACACCACCTTTAGCCACATCCTCAGTTATAGATGGTAACAGGGACTTAATGAACCATTCAGCAAGGAGCTGACCTGGAACAAATGTTTTAACCATTCATCGATGACGACGCCACTCATGAATATGATCAGAAATGTGAGTAGCATTATTCTGTTTGAAGTTGGTCAAGAGTTCTGTTCCATTTTTATATCTGATCGGTAACTGGAAGTGGGTCAAAAAGATAGTAGCTAAAGCAGTGAAATTGTTGAAAGAAGCTCTAGGTAACTCAATGTACCATTTAGCAGTCGGACTTGTAAGCATACGTTGAAAAAGATGTAATCAAATATAATCATCATTCAGGGAATTTGATGAACACCATAAATGGTAAGTGTTAGCCCCCTAATTTTCTCTCTTTTTTCCATATTCCCCTTCCTAAATCATAACCATTTACCTTTGACTTTACCTCTTTTATGCACCCTCATCTTGCACCAGTACAAGCACAGTGACATATTTCGTATAAAATTTATTTTTCATATTTTTAATTAAACTTAGCATTAATTATTTATTTATTAAAATATTTCTTACTTTTAATCACTCTTTGTAAATTATCGATATCTCCAATTCTTATTTGGTAGTTAGATCACTTAACGTGACTGTTGATCCTAGTGCAGGATCGGATCATGCACTGTTTCCAGCACAACAAATCCTTGCAGCAGATCTGACCCTCCTTGATCACCTCCTCGTTCTGAGCAGCTTCAGCCACGACAACAAGATCAACCCAAAGGCAGCCGAGACCGAATCTGTGAAGGACGAAAGCTGGAGATTCGCTACAACCATTTTTGCTAAACTATCTAATTTTGAAGGCCGAAAAGCTAAATTCTGCGTTTGGTTATGTAATCAGTTGAATGACCTATTTTGGCCTTTGGCCAAAGATCTATATAATGTAGAATGTAAATAGGACTAAGGAAATTTTTTGATAGTCAAGGAGAACAAGGACACAGCCAGAGAGGAAGTAGTAGGTTGTTGTATTTTGTTATTGCCCAAATCTGGGCTGGACGATGTATTAATGTATGTACTTGCCTCAATGAATTAATAAAAGGGAGCTCCACCTCATGTTTCGCAAATTGCGTTTCTGTATTTGAGCTGATGAATTGATTAAGGTACTGAGCAACATTTTTATTTAAAATGGAAACACGCTGGTTGGCTAGGGCCCAGCCAACCTAGCACGTTTACCTCATTTCTCATTTTCCTGTAATTTGTGTTTACATTGTCAAGTGTGATTTAAATTTAAGCACATGCATTCCTGTTTGAGTGAAAGCAAATCCATTGTGTGAAGTAGATAAATTTCCTTTTCTTGCAATTTCCTTTCCTGTACTTGATTTCATATTGGTTTTTCTCTGCCTGGTCTAAGAAGGAGAAATAACCCTGCACTAGTGCAAGTTGGTGTGATATCTCCTTTTTTGCAATCTTGTTTGATTGGTTTTCCCTGCCTGGTCCAAGTAGGAGAAATGAACCTGCACCAGTGCACGTTGATGTGATGTAGCAAGCCTTCTTAGTCTACTTCCCGCAATATTCTTTCTATCATTAAATTCTTATGAGAAGATAAATGTATATTGATTGTTTCTTTATTCCTGCACTTTGTTAAGATCAGAAACATTCAATTTTTATGTGTGCAATTTGATTTAACAGTATAATATCACTTGCAATAATTAAGCACTCATTTTAAGAATTAAATGCTAAGTGCAGGAAGCTCTGATCCGGTGCAAGAACTAGTTTCTTGCCATGGGATCTGAGTGATTTGAACATGCAAAATTTCAAGCCCTTGCATGAAGTAAAAAGCCTTTAGTAAAGACACCATTTATACCTTCTACATAAATCTCTGTTCCTGCACTAGTGCAAGCAAACTGCGATGGTGCAGGAAAAATTAGTGCAAGAATGAAATCTCTAAAGGAGTAGGTTTAAGGGCCCATCTGATGAGACTGCTAAGTGTATCTGCTAAAGAAAAACACACACTCATTAGTTAAAAAATAATTAGATAGAGTGATTTCCTTTTATATTTAATTCCCTCTTGCAAATGTATTATTTCTTGTTCCAGTCCTAGATTATTTTGATGGTTCAAGTTGCCTTTTTTCTCTTTTTTATTTGATTCTGCAATATTTCCTTTAAAGAAAGTAGGGATTTATATTAGGAAGATTCATACCATCTCTAGCATTTCCTATGATTCGTCTCTAAGTTTACAGATCCCCCGAGTTGACAAATTAAGTGTTGAGGAGTTTGCTTAAGTGTAATTCCCACACCCAACATTTTGGCGCCGTCGCCGGGGAGGTGATTTTATTTGGTAAGAATTTTTTTATTATAGAATAGAGGTAATTTCTCCCTTATTTTTGCAGTATTTTTTGGAAAATCTTCTTTGAAGGAATTTTACTGGTGTTAATTTATTTCTGACAACATTTTTTTACTAGAAGTTGTTTGTTATTTTTCTTTCTTTTTTGAAATAAATGCATAGAAAAGGTAAGGGTTTGAATCCCACTAAGGGCCAAAAGAATTATGAAAACAATTCTCATATTGGGTCTCCTTCTATAAGCAAGAAGCCCAATCCAATTCAAACCCATCACGCAGGAACAATCCACCTAGATTTTGGTGACAACAGCTCAGGTGTGGATCAGCCTGTTGAGAGAGGTACAAGTAAAAGGGAAAAAATGGTGGACCATGAAGATCATTTGGAAGGGACTGGTGAAAACCAGGTAAGTGAAGAAAAATCCACTTTTGTGTTTCCAATTTTGGATCCTGATACTGTGGCACAAATGAAGAATATTCCACCATTAGCTCTCCCTCATTTCCATGGTAAAGTTCATGAAGATCCTGACTCTTTTCTATTTGAGTTTGATACCATGTGTAGAAGTTATGACTATTCAACTAATGCTCATAAGTTAAGATTATTTCCTATTACTCTCAAGGACTCAACTCTACGTTGGTTTATGGGGTTAGGAGGAAAAACTATAACCTCTTGGGATCAGATGAAGAGAGTGTTTTTGTCTAAATATCAAGAATATTTCAAAACTCGGGACATGTAGGATGAGATTTTACAATCATACAAGATGATGATGAAACTCTTGAATATTACCAAGAAATATTTATGTATATTTTATAAAGATCGAAACTTAAGTTTGATCCCAGTACTATTAGAACCTTGTTCTTAAGAGGACTTATTGATAATACTAGAAATAATTTAAATCTGTTAGGACAAGGTGATATTTCTTAGCAAAATTTTGAAAAAATTTGTGAATTATGCAGGAAATTTTCAAAAATTCAGTATAGATCCGGTAGAGGAACTTGAAATAGAAATAGAAAAACTAAATCTAGTGATGTTATGATTATCGGACTAGAAAATAAAATGGAAAACATGAAAATTGATATAATGAATATTGTTGCTAAATAGTTAGACTCTTTAAAGTTTCAGCAAAAAGTCATGAAGGAACAAGAGTCATTATGTATTTTCTGTCCTAAATGTAGAGACAAGCATCCTCCTAAAGAGTGTCCTCTTAATTTGAAAGAAACTAATAAGTGTGTTATTTGTGCAGAAGACCATGTCATAGAAAAATGTCCCTCTATACGAGGACTTAAAGCTGTATTTACAGGGGGACAACCTGAAGCTAAATACTTGTATGCTATGGGAGCAAGAAGGAATTGGCCTCAGGTAGGTACAGGTATGGCTCTTGAATTTTCTCCACACTATTTTGGTTATAATTCACATGCATATTCTTATCCTAACACTAATCAGTAGTGGAAGTATGGGAATCAATATCAGCATGGGAAACCTTCTAAACCATGGAAAAAAGGTTGGAGAGGGCCAAATAATTATCCATATTCCTACCAGCCACCTATGCAATCATATCCATCTATGCATACAACTTATTCAATGTCTCAACTTCTGAGTCAGTCTACTCCACCTTTGCCTTTACCTCCACCCTTTCTTCCTCCTCAGTTTCCTACTCAACCTATGCCCAATCCTAACAATAATAAAGTAGTGCAAATGATCTATGTAACAAACCCACCTTTACAATTCGAGTACCAGTCTATTCCAGCTGGGGTTCATGATATTCAATTAAGATCGGGAAGGACTGTAACATCATAAAATCAGAAGCAACCTATAGTGATTGTTGAAGAGAAAGGATAAGAGGAAAATCTTAACCATTCTTCGAAAGCTGTCACTAAGCAATCCTTACCCTCTGAATCCTTTCCATCTTCTTCCAACTAGCCTCCCTTCCCAGAGAGGCTAGTAATGGAAAGAAGTGAGCCTAGTTCTGAGACTAGTTTGGCATCTGAGATTCAGAATCTTTTGATTAAGATACCTTTGCTTCAAGCCATTAAATAGATCCCCATTTGTACCAATATTATTAAGGAACTCTGTTTCAAGAAACCCGGGAGGAAGAGAGTGGAACCCCAAACCATTCAATTTGTTGGTAGGGCAGCAGAGTTGATGATGGGATGTGTGTCTATGGAAAAATATACTGATCCCGGAAACCCCGTTGTCTCAGTTCAGATTGGTAATGTCCTGGTCTATAATGTTCTTATAGACTTGGGGGTAGCCATTAATGTCATGACTAAGCAAACCATGGATCAACTTCAATTATCTCATCTTCACCCTACTCCCATTGTGCTTGAATTAACAGATAGATCTAAAATTAAGCCAGAAGGAGTATTGGATGATGTGATCATCTCATTAGATTCTTGGGAATATCCTGCTAATTTCATTGTGCTTCAACCAAAGAACCCAGTAAGAGGACATCCCTTGATCTTGGGTCGACCATGGCTTGCTACGGCCGATGCATATATTGGATGTCGTTCTGGTGATATGTATATTTCACATGGATATTCTAGGAAGAAAGTTACCTTATACCCCCCTGCCAAATCCATTCAGGACCTTCAAGATACTTAATGGTTGGATCAAAGCAGTGATGAGGAGACTCAGCCCATTTCCCTTATCCATCAGTATATTGGGTCTTCACAAGAAGATGAGATTCATGATTTCCTGAATAATCTAGACACTATGCCTAATTTTGAGCCATTGAGCCAGATTTTCAGCCTATATTTTCAAGATAATCATGATTCTCATTCTTCTATACTGCTGCATTTGACCACTAGCTTGAGTACTCCAGAGCCTGACACTACTCTTGTTGATATTAGCTTTGGTAAATCCTTGCATATTAGTTTATATTTGGACTCATCTCAGCAGGAGAAGCTTGTGAATTTATTGCAAAACCATCTTAGTGCCTTTGCTTGGGGCTATGAAGATATGAAGGGTATTCCTCTTGAAACTTGTACACATCATATCTATATTCAGGAAGGAACCTGCCCTGTTCAACAACCCCAAAGGTGAATGAATTCATCTCTAGGAGATATTGTGAAGGAAGAAGTACAGAGACTTTTGGATGCCGGTTTTATCTATCCTATTTCCGATAGTCAGTGGGTCTCTCCATTATTGCTAGTACCTAAGAAATATGGAATATGGCGTATCTGTATTGATTATCAAGAATTAAACAAAGCCACTCTCAAATATTACTTCCCTCTCCCTTTCATTGACCAGGTGCTTGATACCCTTGCAGGAAAGAAATATTTTTCCTTTTTGGATGGCTTCAGTGGCTATAACCAAATACAAATTGCACCTGAAGATCAAGATAAAACTACTTTGACATGTCCATGGGGTACATTTGCTTATAAAGTGCTTCCCTTTGGTTTATGTAATGCCTCGGCTACCTTTCAAAGGGCAGTCCTGGCCATTTTTGCTGATCTAGAATTTGTAGAAATTTATATGGATGACTTTTTGTGTTTGGTGATTATTTTTAGGAAGCTCTCAAAAATCTGGAGAAAGTAATTCTCCATTTTCAGGAAGCCCATCTCACCTTGAGTGACAAGAAATGTAGATTAATGTGCAAAGCGGGAGTGGTACTTGGCCATTTTATTTATGTTAAAGGTATCCAGGTTGATCCATCAAAGATTGAAATCATTCTGCACCTTTTTGCACCCAAAAATCAAAGGGAAGAGGTTTTTTAGGACATTCTAGTTAAAAAATATAGAAGATTCATTGAAAATTTTTCTAAGATAGCTGCCCCTCTTTTCTGATTTCTAGCTAAGGATAGTGAATTTTCTTGGTCCATAGCTTGCCAAAAGTCTTTTGAAAAATTGAAGGAAAAGCTGGTACAAGCACCAGTTTTGAGAGGTCCTAACTGGTCCCTGCCTTTTCACATTTCCTCTGATGCTTCAGATTTGGCTATTGGCGCAACTTTAGGACAAGAGGAAAATAAGAAGTCCTATGTTATTTATTATATTATTAAGAATTTTTCTTCCGCTGAATTAAATTATATAGTTACAGAGAAATAGTTTTTAGTTGTAATTTCTGCAATTAATAAGTTGAGGCACTATATTACAGGATATGAAGTATTTGTACATATTGGTCATTCTGCGATTAAATATTTAATGAGAAAACCATTTACTAGTGGTAGAGTGACTAGGTGGTTGCTATTGTTGCAAGAATTTAATGTTACTATTGTTGATAGACTAGGAAAATCTAATGTTGTAGCAGATTTTCTTTCTAGATTAGATAATCCTGGTGAAGAAACTCATGTTAATGATGATTTTCCAGATGAACATATTTTTTCTATGTCAACAGATTCTCCGTGGTTTTCTGACATTGGTAATTACTTGGTTACTGGGAAAACACCACCCCACTTGTTCACTCGTGAAAAGAAGAATATTATTCAGAAAAGTGCTGCATACTCTTGGATTCAAGGAGATCTCTTTTACACTGGTCCAGACCTGATTATCCGTAGATGTGTAAGAGAGGAGGAAGTGTTTGACATATTGAAATCTGCTCATGATGAACCTTGTGGAGGCCACTTCGCTGATAAGCGGACTACATATAAAGTATTGTGTGCTGGTTACTTTTTTCCTTCCTTGTTTCAGGATGCCAAACAGTATGTCAGGCGATGTGATAGCTATCAACGAGTGGGCCAGCCTAATCAAACCAATGAAATTCCTTTATGCCCCCAAGTTATGATTGAGTCGTTTGAAAAATGGGCTATTGATTTTATAGGGCCAATAAATCCAACATCATTAAGTAAAAAGCATATTTTGGTTTGTACATATTTTGTTACAAAATGGGTAGAAGCTAAAGTTGTTTCCTTCTCTACAGAAAAAGTTGTTATTGATTTTCTTTTTACCGAAATCTTTACTAGATTTGGTGTGCCTAGAGAAATTGTTTCTGACAATGGTCCGCAGTTTATTTCTAATCTGGTATAGGGTGTGATGGACCAATACAAGATCTGGCACAGGAAATCCACGTCGTATCACCCGCAAGAAAATGGTTAGGTGGAATCCACAAACAAAGTGATCGAGTGCATTCTTACAAAGACAGTAAATATGCATCGGAAATACTGGGCTGAAATATTACCAGAAGCTTTGTGGGCATACAGAACCACTTGGATAAATAGCACGAGACATACACCATATGAGCTGGTATATGCCAAACAGGTTCTGTTACCAAATGAATTCTAGATCAAAACTTTCAGAACTACAATTCAGTTAGGATTAGATCTCTCTGTGGCACAAAAAAAACGTCTTCTCCAATTAAATGATTTATATGAATTTCGTAGGGATACTGTTCAACAGAACATACTAATTCAGCAGGAACACAAAAGGTGGCATGACAAGTCTATTCAGAAAAAACAATTCCAACCAGGTGATTGGGTGCTCATTTATGATTCTAGATTTAAAAATTTTAAAGGGAAACTCCATACACGTTGGATGGGACCTTATGCAGTGATCTGAGTATTCAAGAATGGAGCAGTAGAAGTTAAAACTATTGATGGACAAAATTTAGTATTCTTGGTAAATGGACACAGATTAAAAAAATATTTTCATCCACTCGTCAGGAAAGATTTTACACATCAAGTCCAACAAAAATTCGGGATGGTAGTGGTGAATGGTAATACCAACCATTTGAAAACATGAATTCTTCTTCTTCTTAAAAAAAAAGTTAAAAAAAAAAGTTTTTAAATAAAAATTAAAGAAAAATTATTTTCCTGTAATTATGAAAATCAGTTCGCTAACATGATTGCAGAAGGATCAACCTGAAAACTAGCTTGTTGGTAGGAAGATAAAAAATTTCTAATAAAAAGACAATGTTGCTTGATATTTAGAAATACTAGCGACCACCAAGTAAAAGCAGGTTCAATAGAACCAACCTTTATATAATTGTGGTAATTAGCATGGATATTTTTTTATTCAAGTAACGCTTAATTCTCACTGCAGTAATTTTTCTTGCACCAGTGCAGGCAGACCTTCCAGAAAATTTTATGCCTTTCTGCGTATTCCACTTTCGTAATATTCCCTCAATTTTCTTCTTCAATCCCAGAATGATTAACCTTCCCATATTCTTCTGAATTTACCCTATCCGTTTCTTAAAAAACCCACTTTACCCTTGAATTTTTTTCCCTATCCCACTTCTGTTTTTCCCCTCTTGTGGTACTATTCCTGGAATCCCTGTAACAGAATTCCTTCCCATTCTTAAATTTCCCTTTTCCCACTTCGTTGTCCCCTCATGAATTCATTGCAGGATCTCGTGCACAAAGAGTAAAAGGATATGCTTTGAAGCATCAAGAAAGGGCGAAGAAAATTTCCAATATAAGTTGAGGAAGCCATGTTGGAAGTCCAGCCTATATTTTACTTAAATTCCCTATTCTTTTTACAGATATTATTCTTGCACTAGTGCAAGCATGTCGTCCTATATAATAATGCAAGGAAAACAGACCATAGTTTAAGCGGTGTAAGCAGATTGGTGCAAGCATGCACCTTGTCAGAAACATAGTAATTTTTTTTATTTTCATAGCATACCTCATAGGAAAGTGGTCATCATGAAAGTTTATAAGAAGTCCTTTCACTTAGTTGATGAGTACTTGTACTATCATATTAACTAGGAGAAAATTATTTAAAGTACAAGGTGTTTTTAAGTTAATAATCATGATCATTTTTAATGAATGCTAAAGTTTTTTTTTTTGAATTATGAAGGAGTGCAGAAGTGTTCAACCGTTGCTTGGATATAATTTCCCCTTTCTACCATAATCCTAGATTTCCTTCACTCGTAATGATTACCTCACCTAGCCGTTAAAATGACGCCTCAAGCACTAGTCCGACATGATCTCAAAGATGCCACACATCCACGGCTATTTCAGTGGAATGAATGGGTGATAAGATGGAAGGGATGGTGGATGGTTGGATCTCTATCTATAAGAACCAATTTTCCCGGTGTTGCATGTAAATTCTTGAATTTTCATAATCGTTAAGAAGTGATGTCACCTATTCGAAGTGAACCTTCGTCTCTCAGTAGGGTATAACAGACTGTTGAGTATCGCAATAGCCTTTCACTATTGTGAGACTCAGGCTTTCTTCAATTCTTGCAAAATTTTGATGGTCACAACCATGAAGTGGTCCTACAGTTTTCTAGAAGTTTCAAAAATGGCCGAGTAAAAATTGGGCCTCTAAAATTTGAGGTTATGGAAGAGTTTATATCAGCAACAACAGGCTTGGAAAATACTGGTGAGTAGTGGTTTAAAAATTAGAAATTGGAAAGGAAGCGATGGAAGCATTTCTTCATCGACAAGAATATGAAGGTAGATTGGAAGAAAGGAATTCCACGCAGTGCCCTACTAGGACAGTGGCGGAACCTCCTTTTCATCCTACCGAAATTCGTAACCTATGAGGGAAGGTACTCCCTCACTTTTTTGTACCATTTTAGGATGTTGCAGCATTTCGAAGCCGGCTGACACGTCCGGTGGAGGATTGATTTCCCCCATTTTTTTTTTAAGAGATTGGAAAGAATGGCAAAAGGTGTGCAAGACAGACGAGCAGACCAGGCCAACAAGAAGTTATATCACCACAACCTTATAAATATTTTGGTCCAGAAACAATTAAAAATTAAAGGCATAACCTAGGAGGTACTGTTAAAACAGCTACATAAAAAGATAGCTGCTGGAAAGGAGACAGAGGACCCCGCAAGCACAAGCAAGGGTCAGAGTAAGAATGTAAAGGGGAGTCCTTCTTACACCAGTGAAAAAAGGAAACGACCTGAAAAATAAACAGAAGAAAGGGCCCCATATCTAAATAAGAAGACAACTAGTGCACCTGTTGAAGAGACTCCTTCTGTGACACCAGTACAGGCACATACCCCCGAAGAAAACAACCTATCAGTCCTTGTAGACGCAACAAAATTTGTAGAGGTCGAAGATTACACTCTGTTGGCCAATTTCATTAAAAGGGCCCAGAAAAATAATGAATAATATAGTGCAGGCAAAGAACCACAGTCCCCACAGGATGTTGAATCCTCTTCTGCACCAGTGCAAAAATAAGAACAAGAAGAAGAACCAGAAGAAGAAGAAGAAGAAGAGGAAGAAGTTATCGCTAAAACCATGAGGGATATTGAGGTCCCTGAGGAAGACACAGCCCTTGTCGAGATAGAAAAAGAAGGATATTTGGTAACTCCTGCTACTCGGATAGTTGAACTAAAGCTTCAAGTGCAGAACTTAGAACAGCTCATAGCTAAAGTGTAGGAGGATAAAGAACAGAGTAAAGAAGAATTAACTGCACAGATCCAGAAAAAGAAAGGAGAAGTTAGAGTTTGAAGTACTGAGATGCGCAATGTTTCGAGCAACTTAAAAAGGTGACAAAGAAACTAAGGAACATCAGAAAGAAGAAGTCTGAAACATTGCAGGTTGATGTCAGTCTGTCAGAGCTAGATTGAGCTGGAATGCTCAAAGTTTTGAAGGTTTTTTGCAAAGGTAAAGAGTTGTGTGAGGACACACAACAACTTAGGGATGGGAGGATGTTAGCCCACTAATTTTCTTTCTTTTTTCCATTTCCCCCTTCTTAAATCATAACCATTTACCTTTATTTTACCTCTTTTATGCACCCTCATCTTGCACCAGTACAAGCACGGTGACATATTTCGTATAAAATTTATTTTTTATATTTTTAATTCAACTTAGCATTAATTGATTATTTATTACATGATTTCTTACTTTTAATCACTCTTTGTAACTCATCGATATCTCCAATTTTTATTTGGTAGTTAGAGTACTTACCGTGACCGCTGATCCTAGTGCAGGATCAGATCTTGCACCATTGCCAACACAAAAAATCCTTGCAGCAGATCCGAACCTCCTTGATCACCTCCTCATTCTGAGCAGCTTCAGCCATGATAGCAAGATCGACCCAAAGGCAACCTAGAAAAAATCTGTGAAGGAAGAAAGCTGGAGATTGGTTACAACCATTTTTTCTAAACTATCTAAATTTGAAAGCTGAAAAGCTAAATTCTGCATTTGGTTATGTAATCGGTTGAATGATCTATTTTTTCCTTTGGCCAAAGATTTATATAATGTAGAATGTAAATAGGACTGGGGAAAGGTTTTGATAGTAGAGGATAACAGAGACACAACCAGAGAGGCGGTATCAGGTTGCTGTATTTTTTTATCGCCGGAATCTAGGTTGGACGATGTATTAATGTATGTACTTGCCTCAATGAATTGATAAAAGGGAGCTTCACCTCATGTTTTGAAAATTGTGTTTCTGTATTTGAGCTGATGAATTGATGAAGGTACTAAGCAAAATTTTTATTTAAAAGGGAAACGTGCTGGTTGGCTAGGGCCTAGCCAACCCAGCACGTTTACCCCATTTCCCGTTTTTCTGTAATTTGTGTTTACATTGTCAAGTGTGATTTAAATTTAAGCACATGCATTCCTGTCTGAGTGAAAGTGGATCCATTGTGTGAAGTAGATAAATTTCCTTTTCCTGCAATTTCCTTTCCTGTACTTGATTTCAGATTGGTTTCCCCCCTCCTGGTCCAAGCAGGAGAAATAACCCTGCACTAGTTCACGTTGGTGTGATATCTCCTTTTATGCAATTTTGTTTGATTGGTTTTCCCCGCCTGGTCCAAGCAGGAGAAATGAACCTGCACCAGTGCATGTTAGTGTGATGCAGAAAGCCTTCTTAGTCTACCTCCTGCAATCTTCTTTCTTTCAATAAATGCTTATGACAGGATAAATGTATATTGATTGTTTCTTTATTCCTGCACTCTGTTAAGATCAGAAACATTCACTTTTTATGTGTGCAATTTGATTTAACATTATAATATCACTTGCAATAATTAAGCACTCATTTTAAGAATTAAATGCTAAGTGTAGGAAGCTCTGATCCAGTGCAAGAACTTGTTTCTTGCCACGAGATATGAGTGCTTTGAACCTGGAAAATTTCAAGCCCTTACATGAAGTAAAAAGCCTTTAGTAAAGACACCATTTATACCTTTTTCATAAATCTTTGTTCCTGCACTAGTGCAAGTAGACTGCGATAGTGCAAGACAGATTAGTGCAAGAATGAAATTGCTAAAGGAGCAGGTTTAAGGGCCCATCTGATGAGACTGCTAAGTGTCTCTGCTAAAGAAAAACACAAACTCAATAGTTAAGCAATAACTAGCTAGAGTGATTGCCTTTTATCTTTAATTCCCTCTTGCAAATGCTTTCTTTCTTGTTCCAGTCCTAGATTATTTTGATGGTTCAAGTTGCCTTTTTCTCTTTTTAATTTGATTCTGCAATCTTTCCTTTAAAGAAAGCAGTGATTTATATTAGGAATATTCATACCATCTTTGGCATTGCTTGTGCTTTGTCTCTAAGTTTACGGATCCCCCGAGTTGACAAATTAAGTGTTGAGGAGTTTGCTTAAGTGTAATTCCTGCACCCAACAATAAGTCAAGACATGAGTCAATGGATATTCTCTAGGGTTTCCATTGAATTTAGGAATATCGGAGGGTAATTTATGAGGTATCACTGGCCACCAAGGAGCATAATTTATAGGATCATTGGTTAACCGGTTTAAATCTGGTAATTCCGAATTTGCAACAAAAGGCAACTGTTGACTAAGATTAGGTTGAGCATAGCTAGGGTAAGATGGAATTGCTTGGGAAACAGGCCTTTGAGCACCAGCATATGGAATTTTCTATTGGTAACATAGATAGGGGTTGTTTTTTCATAGCGAACGATTGAGGATTCAGTTGACCAAAACCTGGATATGATACTTGTTGAAATGAAGTTTGAGGCATCTTCTCTTGTGGCTGCCAAGGGCTCTGTCCACTAATGTTATAACCCAAATTAGAATAACTTGGATTCCGTTGATATGTATAGCCAGGTTGCATTCATGACATCCTGTAAAATGGTACACCAGCTTGTGAATAAATGAGTCCTGATACAGGTTGTTATAAATTAAGAAAAGGATTTTGAGTCTCTGGACCCAACATTTGATGATATTGAGTCGAAGAACCCACTTGATAAGGTTGATGTACAATATTTTGATTATATAACATGGGTATAGATGTCTTAACAAGTGGTAATGAAGTGGGTGTAACAGGTTGAACCGGTTGATATGAGTGTACAACTGTTTGTGGTTGGATAGGAAGAGTGGGCTTCCATTGAAAAACATTCATGTCAACATTAGTTTGACCAAAAAGTAACTGGGTACTGTCATATTGGGTGACCGAAGGTTTTGCCCCCAGAATAAGGAGGACAATAAGATGGAAAATAATTTTCTCCAAATGTTGGGAGTCCAGTTGATATGGTACTTAAGGGAATTGACCCAAAAGGACCGACTTGATATTGCCCTGATGATGTATGTAATGAATCAAGTCGTTCAGTACTAATGATAGTATTACCAGTTAAAACACCATATGATGACATTGGCAAAGACCATGATTGTGAAGATGCACTAGAGAAAGTGCTAGATAATAATTTGTAACCTATTGGGACCGAAGGGCCACCGTGTAAATATGATTCTGGAGAGGTTGTGAACATCGACGGAGTAGCAAGGGTAGGAGCAGATGTAATTGGAGCAACAGACACAACTGAAGATGTTGGTTCATACATGGTTGTTTTACCAAATGTATACCCTCGAAAATCGACAGGAGATTGAATGGGAACAGGATCAACAAAAGCAGATGGAAAAGATAGAGGAAAAGACTGGTACAAGCAAAGGTCCTCCCCAAAATGGGTTGGAGTTAAAGGTGTATCGTCTTTCGGGATTTCTTCAATCACAATTAAACCAGGAGGAAGAACTTCACCGTTAGGCCCAAAATATATTTCAGATGGTTGAATTTGTGATATAGGAGTTTCAATAGCTACAAAACTTTGTGGGATGACCAAGGTAGGAACAAATTTCAGTTGTTCGAATTCAGGATTCAGATGTTTTGGCAAAGAAAATATAGGATCTGGATCAATTTTTGATTGAACAACGTCAGGTCCAGGAGGTATGGTCACAGTGATTGAATGGATCGTGACCACGGATAGTTGTGAAGACTCCATTTCGACAACAATAGACGAATCGAGATGTGTGGAAACAATTTGAGCTAACTTTGGTTTAAAATATGATGTTGCACCAGAGATGCAAATTGTACTTGATTCGACAGATCGTGATCGCCTTCGCCTACCAGAAGTAACTTCCAGTGGTAAAGGTCGTTTTAAAGCTAATCTACACGAACGATGGGGGATAGGATTTTGTTCTTCCATGATTACTGATTTATTTGAACCAAAATGTAAATAAACAAAAAGAGGGTAATGCTAGGAAAAAGGGTTTACCAAGAAACTATGAACTACAAAATACCTCCTGGCGAACCAAGAGGTATGGACAAGTAATATCCTTGAATGCTGTGATGGTTGTATCACAATTTCAAGGCAGCCAACTCGGTTCACTATGGATGGATAGCACCGAAAAGTTGTCCTCCCAAATATACCCGAAGGTACGTCGAGGCCCAAGTCCGTATTAGCGTTGTCTGATGCGAAACCGCATAGTGAGAGCACCCCTTTGTACTTATCGTACTATAACACCACCCAATATACCCAAAAGTACATGGACGAGCTACGATATACTTACATACGTGGAGTGAGGTATCACACTCGGAATGTATCGCAGACAAGTTAACGACAACCGCTATGTTTTACGATGCCAGAACACAACTTTAGCCTAGACCTTCTAAATGTTATCGTTATGGTTCTACTGCATTGTTAAGTAAATTGAGATTAATTTTATGTTGATCTTGCTTAATAATTTTCCTTTCAAAGGTTCACCACAATGATGTGTATGAAATTCCTAAAATGAAAGCTAAGAATGATAAACAAACTTTCACTTTCAGCTTTTTCAATGAAAAACCTAGCTACTAAGGGAAGAGATCAAATAATCTTTTAGCAAACAAACTAATGAACAAAACAAATTAATGAATCACAAACTAAATGCAGATTTCCTAATGTTCCTTTTGCAAAGCACACATTATTTTACATGCAAATGCAAGTTTTTCTTTTCATTTTCCTTAATGTTATGAATGTAGAAAAGAAAATAGGTGCACTAAATCAACAATTCAAATGCTTTTTACTTTCAAGAAATGAAGAATACAAACAACAATTTCTCTTTTGAAGGAAAAACGAGGATTTCAACAACAATTTCTCCTATCATGGAAATGAAGATTTTATGACAATTTCCTATTTCGAAAGCAAATTATTCTTAATGCGACCATAAAAAGTACTTTGAAATCAACTTGTCAATGATAAAGAAAAACTCTTTTAAAACAACATTAAACAAATTTTCAGTCAAAGGAGAAGAAGTATATAGAGTCACTGATCAATTAAGGATCAAACTTTTCAAAACACAGCAGCAAACAAAAATGAAGCAAATTGAAAAGGAAAATTCAAAATAATTTTGGTACTTTCAGGAGTCAACGTAGTCTCCAAGGGGAGACAGTGCTCTGCAACGTAGGCTAGGAAGGGAGTCTGTGCTCTACAAATCACTGTGTCCAGTCTAAGGGTGCATTGGGCGCAGTGTACAAAGAAAAATACTATTTTTTAACTCATTGTCTTTGCTAATTTGACTTTGAAAATTTTTAATCTTTATGAGTAACAACTACTAGGTGGATAAACAAAGCAAATCAGAGGCTTAAACACCTAGAGAAATTCTCCCCAGCGGAGTCGCCAATTTGTTGGGCCATAATTGTGAATTACGGATAAATCACGCTTCCCTAGATAGGTGCTAGTCTATAACAACATGTGAAAGACTATACGACTATATCTCCTAACTCAGAACATATACACAGAGAGGATTGGAGGCTTACTTGTTCAGTCACTTCTTTCTGTCGCTTCTGTTGCAGCTTCAAATTCAAGATATTTTTTGGGCTGAATGCTTCTTGCAAGAAAGAAAACCGAAATTGCAGAAGATGCGATAATATAGATCTATATTCAAGCTAATTAGCTAAATTAGTAAAGCATAAAACATACACATCAACCAAGATCTTACAATATGGAAAATCAAAGCCAATACAAATGCATATAGGGAAAAATAAGCGGTACTCTTTATTGATGATAAAAGGAGAGGTTACAACCTAGTGACTGATTTGAAGTGACCTTCCAGAAATTTTCCCAAGCCTCATCATAGTATAAATCTCTCCAGCAGCAGCTACACAAATCTAGCTCTCAATTGAAAATTCTCCAGCATTTCTCTACTCAAATTCTTCCTCCTTAAGCACTTAGATCTGTGCTCAATTTATAGATGAACTGTAGGTTGTTTTGCAATCAATGAATTTCCAATAATAGGAAAGACATTTTTCCAGTCATGTAGATGTCAAATGGACACTTTGATCCGAAGCTTGACACATGTGAACTCTTCTAGAAGGCACTGGCCAGGTGGAGATTCTGGAACAATGAGAATTTCACTCCCAATGTGACCAACGCAACTGTGAATGTCAGGAAGTGCTTTGCAGAGCAACCTTGCATGGGACTACCTGCATATGCAACACATGTAGGCTCCTTAGAGCCTATGTTAGTGAGCACTCATATGCCATATAATAAGCTTCAAACCTTGGAAATATTTGCTTGATGAAAGTCTTGCTTGATTTTCCTTTTCTCTTGTATTAGGGCATGTAGAAATTGAAATTATAGGGAATGATAGACCCTTAATCATTGGTCCTGGAGATGATGTCCAGTTAACCAATTCATTGGGAATGGTGCCCAAATTGACACATAACAGTCTTGTATGTTTCTCTTGTATTTGATCTTTGTGCAGGAGTATGAGTACCATTGTTGAACGACCGTGACCAGTTGGGACAGAGATCAAGAGGCTGCCATTACTATAGCTGCGACAACCACATTGGACTCCAGGTAGGACAATCTACCCCAAACTATTTCATTCGTTAGCTAGGAACCTACACATTAGCTTTTTCCCTTGTTGCTCGACCAAATCTAGGGCTAGAGGGATCGTCTCTGTCCGCAGAGAGGATTTACCTTTCCAACAATTTGGTGACTCCACTTGGGAGAATTGTGAGTTTGTTGTCTAGTTGCTCATTTGGAATTTTCCTTGTTGAGTCAATTTCAGTCGTTTGATTTCTTGTTTGTATTTTTTTGGCTTTCTTGACTGTTTGGAATTCTCCTGTTCAGCTCCAGAGTGTCAATATTGACCTCTACTCACTGATTTTTCTCTTTTCCCATAGTTTTCTGGCTTGGCACGGGTTTTCTTTGAAAATTCATGCCAATTGGTGCTTGTTGCTTTGGATTATCACCTCACAGTCGCGCCGAATCTTGTAGGATTTGGTTTAACCTCCCTTCTGAGTTTTTGGTCAGTTGTGCTTGACTCTGGGTTGTTTGTTTGATTTTCAATTGTTCTTTTGGGCTTGTTTTGACTACTGTAATCTTGTCCTTCTCAGATATTTATCCATTGTCTCATCGGTGAAATTCGAAGCCCTAGGGTTTCTAGGTGTCTTTTGCTCACTGAGACTTCTGATTGAAGTTCGAGTCTTTTTTATTTTTGTCAGTTCGATTCCCAGATTCATTGTGTTGATATTTCTTGATCCTTTTTGTTTTGGTTTTTTGAATGATTACCTTTGTTTTTGTTTGAATATTCATTTCTTCACTTCGAGCATAGATCACATTGCTCGTTTGGGTCATTTTGAAAGCTTTCTATTTATTTGAAAGAGTGCATCATTAGTTTGAGTATGTTTTGATGTATGTATTTCTTTTGAATTATTCATTTAAGATATCTACATTCACAATGCTCCAAACTAGTGTTTGCTTTGATTTTTAATATAATTAGTTCATTGTGTGCTTCTTTCATTCAAAAAACAAAAAAAAATTCATTCTTTCGTTTGCATCGGAAACGAAAAGTTCTTTTGCATAACTAGCATTTAATGAACTAAGAAAGAGTTTTTCGCTTTTCGTTTGGTTGTATTAGATGCATTAGTGGATTTCTTCTTGTGATTTCATTGTTTGATACTTTCTGAAAGATCTCTATCCTTCTCTTAATTAGCATTCATCGAATGAAAATGATGTTCTTTTGCATATAGCATGCATTTTGGAAATTCAAGATCAAATTCGGTAGGGCCTTGAAACTAAAACATTAATTCAAGATCAACTTTAAAATTGATTCAATCAATCAAAGGAAGCATTGGAACCTAATGTAAATTTTTTTAGAGGTATACGTTAGCGACGTGTTCTAGCATCATTAAACCTAGTAGTTTCCGTTCACCACCTGGATTTAGACAACACTAGTACGAACTTGTGCTCCCCATACCATCACGTATATAAAGGGAGACCCTCATAGGTTCAAATCCTTTTTCCATAGGAAACTGAGTCTATCACCCTGTAACTGTGATACACTGAACACAACATTCAGGGAGACTACCTGCACATATGTTAAGTCCTTGGTCATTTCTCCTTCATTTGATCATCAAAGTGTATATGGTAGTTCACGGAAACTTGGTACACCCTCTTGCTTAGATTACCTGAGTAGTCATTTCGATCTTTTCGTGACTCCTTAAAAAGGAAAATATCATCGAGCACTTATCCTTTCATGCTTGTTTAAATCTGAAAGTGACTAGCGTCATATTTTGTCTGTTTCTTGACTCTTAAAACATGAAACAACAAATTTTTGTCCTGATGTCATAAATTTAACTACCTACAAACACATACCTGTTAAAAGTTTTATGCTTGGCTTGTTTTCGTATTTCCTTAGAAATTGATCTTGAAGACTTTGATTGGCTATCTCATTTTCCTTCCTGTATTGAAATATTGTCACAGTGGTAGAACCACTAGTTTCGTCATAGTATTCACTGTTTCCTAGTGATAGTTCTTTTCCTGAAGTTTCTTTCAAAACCCCTCAGTCCACTAGGTCTACCGAGCTTACGCAACCTATCCTCCCGAGTGTTCAACCTCTCGCTACTCGGTCTCCTCCTGAAGAGCCGGTTGACTTCAATTGGCCACCTCAGGGTGCTTGGTCTGGTTTTGGGAGAAAGGAAGAATTCCCTCCTCTTACCTCGGGATCACCTTTTTTGGCCACAGCTTTACCTCTTAGTCCTCGTCGTATTTTCGACGATCTTACATCTTCATCAAATATGTATTCTTTGTGTCCTATCAGCAGTGAAGAGCTGCATGTCTCTACATGGGAATATCAGCTTTTCCTAGAAGATCTCCCGCGTGTCTCTAGTCAACCTTCTCCTCAATCGGTGTCACTTCCACCTGGTTATCATACTTTGAGTCAGATTATTTATGGTGTTGCGTCCATAACACAGTTCAGTACATCAACTCCTCCAAGGAGTTCGATCCTTCCTTCATTACGAATGTCGCCTTCGAAACCTAGCTCGTCGGTCATTGTTACATCTGTCCTGGTACAACCTACCATTTGTGTGGCTTCATCTGCACCGGTCATTATGAATTAGTCGTCAGGATCTTTTCACACTCACAGGTCTATTTTTCTTAATCCTACGTGACTTGTTAGACCCACCGTGATTAGATCACAAGCTCGCGCTGTGGAAACCATGCTTCCTTCTAGTACATCTACGATTTCCACTTTTATCCTTAGAGGCCTTAATTTTGATGAGTATCTGTTGGCTTTTCAGCAACAGAACTCTCAAGGTTCTCAGTAGCCTCAAGCTCCTATCAATCCTCCCGATCACTATGTTGTCTATGGTAACCCCGTTTATTTGCCTCCAATTTATCCTAATCAAGTTGTTTATCTACCTCCAGCTAATCCTTATTAGACTGTTCCTCATCAAGGGTCATTAATATAGGCACAACCCTCGGGCCTACAATGACAACCCTTATAGGGACAACCTTTGGTCTAGCAGGAACAAACCTTTGGTCCTTAGGGACAACCTTACGGTCTGTAAGGCCAACCCTTACAATGTCAACCTTTAGTCCAAAAAGTGCAACCCTATGGTCCTTTCGGCCAACCTCAGTTTCAACCAGGAGCATATTATGTTCCTGGGGGGAAAATTTATCCACCACAGGGACAACCTTTCGTGCAGCAGCAGCAAACTTACGTTCCGCAAGGCCAAACTTTTGTACAGCAAGGACAACCCAATGGTCCTGCTTTGGGTCAACCTAGTTATCAGGGGAAACCTGGTCCATCTCAACCATTGGGCCAACTTCTTCCAGAAGGGAAACTCGGAGGGCCTCAGTATCCAGGCTAACCTACTCCACAGGGATAGCTTGCCCAACCTCAATAGTCGATTCAAACTGGTCAACACGCTTAGTAGCTGGTTCAACCTATTCAACCTACTTAGCAGCTGGTTCAACCTGTTCAACTAGCTTAGTAGCCTGTCCAACCTGCTCAGCAGCCTGTCCAACCTACTCAGCACCTGTTCAACCCCAAGGCACCACTTACCCTCCTCAAGGTCAATATCAGGTTGTATATAGTGTACCCCAAGGTTTTACTTATTACCCTCAAAATCAATCCCAGATGGTGTATAATCCACCTCAAGGCAATGTTTACATTCCACAACATAATCCATATGTTGCTCACCAAGGACCCCAATGGTATACTCAGAATCAGTATCCTAGTCCTCAACCCTAGTATGGGAAAAACTATCCAGCTTATAACCCCTATGGACAGAATCCTCTGTGACAAAACAAATGGGGGCAGAATTTCTCTCAGCCTGGGTGGAATGTTAACACTGGTCCTTATCAATGACCTCCAATGCTTTTTAATCCTCAATTTCCATTTCTCGCAACGTTGGAACTGCCTCATGTGTCAAAATTGACAAATGATCCAATTATTCGTAATCCATATTGGCCCCCAGTTCCAACCAAAATTCCTGGCAATTGTCCTAAATTTGAGGGCAAGTCTAGAGAAGACCCCCGAGTGCACGTTATGACATACCATCTTTGGTTTTCCTCTAACTCTTGGGTTGACGATTCCATTTGAATCTATCTTTTCCAATGGAATCTTACTGGTGCCACTATGAAGTGGTACATTGAATTATCTCCTGGCATCTTTCAAGATTTCAACTCTTTAGCCATGGCATTTCTTACGCATTTTCAGTTACCAGTTCAGTATGAGACCTGGACACACCTCCTCACATCCTTGAAACAAGGCCATGCTACTCATATATCAGAAAATATTCATCAATGGAGACATTGTAGTTGCTTGATCAAGTTTGAAATTCCTGATCAGCTTCTAATTGATTGGTTCACCACTTCACTTGTCAAATAAATCGCTAAAGACATCGCTATGGGGGCATGTGTAGCCGAAGAATAGGCCATTTCTCATGCCCAGTACCTTGATATTATGATATCTTGCCTGATGCTCCTTGACCTGGAACTTCTAAAGCACTGATGACACCATCTGTCGATGGTATCATTGGTTCTGTATCTCAGACTTCTTGGAAGTCTTCTTCTTCGAACCCTAGGAAGAAAAAATTTAATCCTTCTAATGATACTGCTTCTTAGTCTACCTTGAATTCTGGTAAAACTGCAGAAGTCAATGTCGTTTAGGCCAATCTAGTGGATAAAACTTCCAATGGAAAAAATAAGGGTAAAGGTAAGGCTAAATCTGATACCCTGAAACAGGATTCTCAGAAATCTCGTGTTGATGATGGTTCACAGCAAAAACCGAAGTACCCTTGTTTGATTTGTGACGCAGATCACTACACCAAGGACTATCCTAGATTTCTCAAAGCCACCCAAGAAACTCTGGCTGTTCTAAAAGAACCTTTTCCATCACAGCAGACCCAGATGGTAGAGCAACCTCGGTCCTCTGCCCCATTTAGCTCTCAGGTTTTCATGATGAACTGTTCTGCATCCATTGTTATTGCTACCTGGTCGAAAGATTATACCAAACCATGTCAGGCAGTAGGGAAGGAGATTGTTGATGGTCCTCATCCTCCACCTATTTATGGCCCTCTTAATATTGAAAGGCACAATACTGTGGTCTTTGTAAGACCACCTTCAAAAGGTGTACTCCGTAAGTCTTCTTACAATCCCAACGCCTATGCTGCTCAACATTACAATATTGTTGAGGATTTGGCTCAGGCGCCATCTTCAATGTCTGCATTAGAAGTTCTTAAGAGTTGTCTGTCTCAATGGAAGGCTTTACTATCTACGATCGACAGAGTTGATCCTGCTGATTCAAGCCTTATCACCTTCGACTTGGGGAATTTCGTCCCACGTCTCCCGCACCATCTTGCACTCATCATTCAAGTTGGCATTAATGGATTGAATATCCATCGAGAAGTTCTGGATGAGGGTGCATCTATGTGTGTCATGTCATCTGCTTGCAGGAAATCATTGGTTCTGAACCTTGAATTCATCTCCAAATGATCTAGAAGCATTTGATGGAAGGGAATCTAAAACTCTTGGTGTTCTCGCTAGTTTACCGATTACTCTAGAAGGGAAGATGGTCAACGTCGAGGTTAAAGTATTTGACACCAATCTCAATTACAATGTTCTCCTTGGTCGCAGTTGGACTCATGCCATGCTATGCATTCCATCCACTCTCTTTCATGTTTTGAAATTCCTGCATGAAGGAAAGGTCGTTACTATTGATCAGTTTTCATTCTTCGCTTCTTCCAAGAACAACGTTCCGTATGTGTATCAAATTCCTACTCCCTACGAGAGAGTAGGGCCAGGTCTCTTCAAAGATCTTGCTTTCATGGGTGTTTTTCCTCTTCCTCCACCCAACATTGTTCAGATTAATATGATCTCTTGGTCTGATGACCAGTGGATCATCCCTTCGCCTGAGCAGATTGATTCTTTTGGAGATTCGATGCCATTAAGTCCGATTGAGATTGACTATTGTGAATTTATTTCATCTTTGGAGCCTCCACCTCCTGATCAAGCTCCTTTGAGCATGTCTCTCGACACTTATTTTCAATCCCCTTGGCTTGGTGATTCAGATTCGCCCGATCCCTTAAAAGAGATATTTCCCTCTAATGAAGCCATCGTGGAAACTATGTCTCTCGAGGATCCTCCATGGGACAATAGTCATCATCGTTCCTCATTCATGCCTGGTCTTGGGGCCATGTCTACATGTCTCTAGAGGTTTTCTTCTCAAGTTCCTTCTCCTCTACTTCAAAATACTATTCTGATGCATGAATTTTTTACAGAGGGTAACTTGAGTAAGATCATGCAAACGATGCCTATCAACATTTTCGTGAAACTGGGAATTTTCGAGAACATCCATATTGAGGTCACCTATTCTTCAGATGAAGTTCAGGTTTATACTAGCCTTTTCCATGAGTTTCGCGATGTCTTTGCATGGTCTTACGAGGAGATGACTGACATTAATCCAAATCTAGTGGTGCATGAGATTCTTACATATCCTGGTGCGAAGCCTGTTTGTCAGCATCTTCATCCTCTGCACCCTTGAATGGCTGGCACTGTTAAGGGTGAAGTTGAAAAAATTCTCAAAGCTGGTTTTATCTATCTGATTCCTTTGACAGAATGGGTATCCAACATTGTTCCTGTAGATAAGAAACATGATACCATTCGTGTCTACGTTGATTATCACGATATAAATTGTGTCTGCCCTAATGATAATTATCCTACTCCCTTTATTGATCAAATCATAGATGACTATGATGGGAGTGATATTTTTTCTCTTATGGACATATTTTTTGGCTATGACCAGATTAATATTCTTTCGACGGATCAACATAAGACTGTCGTCATATATCTTTGGGGTATTTTCACGTACAAAAATCTCCCTTTCGGTTTGAAAAATGCTGGGGCTACATTTTAGCGAGCGATGTCATATGATTTCCATAATAGTAAACACATCATTCAGCCTTATCTAGATGACCTTTTGGCTAATTCAGCCAAGCATAGAGACCATCCTGACCATCTCCTTCAATTTTTTCTTCTATCGATGCCATAACATTCGGTTGAATCCGCATAAGTGCGTCTTCTCCATTGATTCTGGTAGACTCTTAGGGTTTATCATCTCCAAAGACAGACTTCGCCTTGATTCATTCAAATTTGAGGCTATCGTTAATCTCCCCTCTTCATCCTCATTACATTAGCTGCAGATTCTGCAAGGAAACGCTAACTTTTTATGTCATTTTATACCTAACTATGCCGAAGTGGCTAAAGGATTCACTCGATTACTAAAGTAGGGCATTCATTTCCTTTGGGATTAGATCACTCATAAGTATTTCGATGCACTGAAGACGTTTCTTTTCAACGCTCCTTTGTCGTGTCCTCCAATTTATCATCGCCATTATTCCATCTATTTGGCTGCCGATTTCAACATGATTGCCATGTTTTGGTACAAGATGATGATGCTGGTGACGAACATGTCATTTATTATCTGTCTCGTAACCTTCTCGATACTGAAATGCAATATGCAGATGTTGAGGAGTTGGCATTGGCTTCTATCCAAGCTATTCAACATTTTTGTCACTACATCCTGTTATGCACAGTGACTATGATTTCTGACTGCAACCCTATGACCTACATATTGTCTCATCAATTGCTGGGGGGAGAGTACTCGAAGTTTATTTTCATCCTCCAAGAGTTCGATTTGGAGTTAACCACTACCAAGTCGAAGAAATAATTAGTCTTTTCTGATCTTATCTACTCTCTCCCTTCCGACTTCGATCCGTCTAGTTTCGAGGAACACATTCCAGACGATACACTTTTTCTAATCAGCACCCTCGATCCTTGGTACGGTGATATCATCGTATATATTCAGAATTCTACCTCCAGATCTGAGTTGACAAAGGATGCTTGCTGATGCATCCATCATCAATTGCAACCTTATCTTATAGTTGAAGATACACTCTACCGCATCGAAGTTGATTCCATTCTCCACCAATGTTTGATTCTCGAGGAGGCTGAGAAAGACTTGAATGATTGTCACAATGGCACCTATGGTAGTCACATGTCTGGTTATTCTACTGCACAGAAAAATCTTCGTGCTGGGCATTTCTGGCCCACCATCTTCCAGGACTGCATTGTCGCTATTCGTAAATGCCATGACTGCCAAATCTATCAGTGCAAGATTCATGTGCCACCTTCAGATCTACACCCTGTCATTATCGTTGGTCCCTTTGCAAAGTGGGGCATCGATTTTATGATGTGTAACCCTCACTCGACCGAGGGGCATGCTTATATCATCGTATCCCTTGACTACTTCACCAAATGGGCCGAAGCAATGCTTACACTTGTGGCTGATGGTAAGACAACAACTCAATTCATATTCAATCACATAATTTCTAGGTTTGGTTTCCCTCAAGCCATCATTACTGATCATGGTTCCCATTTTCGGCATTATATGGTGGTGGAGTTGACTTCCAAGTTGGGCCTGCATCACAACAGCTCAATGCCGTACTATCCTTAGGCCAATGGCCAGGTTGAAGATGTGAATAAAGTTCTTGTCACCATGCTTCAACGTACGATTGGGATGCATAAATAAAACTGGCATATCATGTTATTTTCGGTTCTTTGGGCATACCGGACCTTAGTTAAGGATGCGACTAGATTCACTCCATTTTAGCTTGTTTACAGTTTGGAAGCTACACTTCTGATTGAGTGTGAGATGCCTTCACTCAAGTTAGCTATTGAATTTCTGCCAAACACTTCACCAGAAGAAGAGCGTCTTCTCTACTTATAAAGGCTGGATGAAACTCGCCACTTTGCTACTTTGGTCATTGAAGCACATAAGAAGAGAGTTAAAGCTCATTTTGACCAGTTGGTTTCCCCTCACTCCTTCGTAGAAGGAGACCTCGTCCTCCTATATGACCAAGCTCATGATAAGATGGGGGCAGGAAAATTTCAACCCATGTGGCATGGGCCCTACATTGTTATACGTTTTTTGTGGAATGGGGCCTATGAGCTTATTGATTACGAAGGTCATCCTTTGGATCAACCCAGAAATGGGTTGTGTCTTAAAAAATAGTATACATGAGTCATTCGTGCATTTTTTATGTACATATGTGTTCTTTTCATTTTTGTACATTTTTGGCTTGGTGTGATTTGCGAGCATTTTCTTGCTCATTTGGTCATTGTGTTTTGTGCATATGTCTATTACCCCTTATGTCAGTTTCGAAGATAGTGCTTCCCGTAGTACCCGCAACCTGACTTCAGCAGCAAGGGTGATTTATGATCCTGCTGGTGAGTTGATAGATCTTCAAGGTATCTGTCTAGGATGAACTACAAACAATGTCACTGAGTATATTGTTGTCATTGAACTATTAATCGAGGTGATTAACCTCAGCATTCATGCATTGGTTGGAAATCTAGACTCGCAGCTTGTCGTTCTTCAACTTAATGGACATTATTTAGCTAGAAACCCTCACATCTTAAGGTTGTATTTACGTGTTCGTCTGCTGGAAAAGCATTTTGATTACATCACATATAAACGTATTCCTTGGTGAATGAATGCATTAACTGATACAGTGGCTAACATTGTATAAGAGAGACATTTGCGCAATTTGTAAAAATCATCATCACATGATAGTATCCATAACAGGAAAATAGATGTTTATATATATCGGATGTTTACATCAGTGTGCATCATAAAGTTCAAAAAATATGTGTGTTTCAGTTACATCCTAAGACATCATGTCTCTAAAAAATATGCGGAAACAAAACCTAGGTGTCTACTCGGCATGACGCTCATGATATCATGTCACTGCCCGTACAAGCTGCCTCAATAAGTGGTGAACTTGGTTTGACACCCCTGTAGTGTGTCTCTAGTATGCACTAGGAACATCACCGAATCGTGCATAATTTGGGATCCCATGTGAGATTCCATCCAATTTTCATATGATTTCCTCCTCCTCACCTCCCTCACCATGAGGGGCAACATCAAAGTTGTGAGGAATCTGCCTTGCTATCGGGGACATACATGCAAGTCTCTCTCGTTCAACATTTGCATACATGGATTAATGTCAAAACATGCATACCAAAAAAAATCATAATACTCATGAAAATAAAAAATGAGTCTTACCAAGTACTTCATTCCAATCCTCTACTTTTGGGAGTGGGAGATCTGCATCACCAGTGAAATCTGTGCCAGAGTAGGGCCAATCCTCCACGACAATCAGCTGTCGGTGGAGCCACTCAAAAAAATCCGATCTCCAGGACATCTATTGACCTCCCCCTGACCTTGGCATCAGAGCTTCCCAATGGGCCATCCATGGCTCCTGAGCTAGTGGTGTCAGGACTATAACCTCCTGACGCTGAAATATTTGTAGTCGTTCCAAGATGAACGATACCAGAATGCACCTGTAACCAAACTGCTTCAGCTTGTTTTTCTTGCACTTTTTCAATTGACATTTAATGTTAATTGTCACCACCTCTACCCAGTTGTAGGGGGTTGGTGTGAGGCAGTCTATAGCAAGAATCAGTTGTGTCTTTGTCACTTCATGCGATGCTTGCAATCCTATAGCTCGCGTGATGGTATGCCACACTACCTTTAGTGCCAAGTCTTGAATAATTTGAATATCAACTTTTCCGCTTCTTGATCCTTTCCTTGCCCCTAGACACACCCTGTCAATCACCATACTCATGATATCCATTGTGGGTCAGGTGTCGGTCCAGATTGGTACTACCCCCCTCCACGATAGCCCTATTATGAAATAAACGTCAGAAGCTTCGATCTCGAGTTCTTGATCATGAATGATGAACTTTTTCTTATCAACATCCAAGACACTGATCAATTATTGCCGCAACTCTGGTTGAGATCTAATTCATGGTGTCATGAATAATTTCTTGAGCCCACAATCTCTAAGAGATTCCATGCTTCTTTCATTTTCCATGGCAAGTTCATCTTCTTCACTGTGTTCTCGCTCTTTCCACTCGATCACCATTTTTCCACTTTATACCTGCAAAAACATTCATATGACTGTTATTAGATGAATTCAAAGATTTTATTTAGTTAAAATGGGCCTATTTTCTTACATTTTAAAGCTAAAATTGCACATTGTGATTGGCATAAATATTTTAGAAACAATCGCGCCAATGGGAGTGCCCTAGTTTAGAAAGTCGGTCGGTTGGCACGAGTCCGTGCCTCATACTTGCACCAACCGTTGCGCCCTAAATGTTTCCAAATTCCCCCATAGACACATAAAATTGGGTTGCAAGTAATAGAAAATGAATCAAAATGCAGGAAAGGATGCTAGCTCTTACCTGGAACTGACGGATTCGAGATTGGTCTGCCGGATTTCCCACTACCGCTGCCACAAAATCACAGTGTAAAAAGGGTAACTATTGCTCCACAAGAGGTAAAAGTGAAAAGTAATTATTTTTTACCATTTCTAGCATTTTATAACTTTTCAGAACCCTAATTAGGTTTTAAGACATTTTATTATTATTATTTCACTATGTTATTTCGAGAAATGGGTTTTACGTGCGTCTCTTGTGTAGTGACAAGTTTTTAACGTAACGAAAATGAAGTAATGAGTTGTGTTTTATACTTTTTCAAACTTGGTAAAAACACAAAATAATCACTGTTGGAGTCATATTTCAGCTCTTTTCTGACTCTCTAAAACTGAAAATATTTTCGAGACTCTTGTCTTTTTGAACACGTTAAATGGTTGCGAAACGATATCTACCCAGTATACGTTTACCCCTTTTTCGGGCTGGGATAGATTATTTATGAAAAATGAATACCTTAGCCTATCACGACTAATAGGTTCTCTGGGATATTGTTTTCTACCTTTTTGCATCTAAGGGACTATTTACGAAAAGGGACCTACTAGATTTTTCTTTTCCGCTTCTTTTCAAATTCTCTTAACATGAAAAGATGTCGAGTTCTTCCTTTGTCAGAATCGTTAAACCCTGATGACATCGGAAATTGTCACCATGACATTAAACCAAGTTCCTCCTTCCTAGGGCTCCTAAAATGTACTAGTATGGATTTTTTCGAAGGACAAACTTACATCACAAGCATATGCTATCCTTTTCAAGCTTATTTTTCAAAAATAATTGGGGTATGCGCCCGAAATGGTGGGGGAAAATGGAACCAGTTCTTAGTCGTGTCGGCAATATGTCACTTTTGAACATGACACTCATTTGCATTCATGTTGGGTTGGGGACATATAATTTTGTCATTTTTGACATCATGGGTTTGGGTAATCTGTATTGGCCTCTCATCTGAAATTTGCCACATCATCATGACCTCAGATCCCTTGATGTCAAATACTATCAACTCTAGAGTTGTGTCGTTGATATGTTCAAGGGAAGTTTGCCTCTACAGTTTTCAACCTTCCTCTGATCCTATGTTTGGTCCTGATTCACTATCATCACGTTCTTCTGTCTCATGTCAATGATGTGGGAAAAATTATGGCCATCCTTCGACTCAGTCACTTCGTGTCAACTTCAGCTCATTATCCAGGAAGTTGACCTAGAGACTCCCTTCTGGTACCTTGGATATTTCATGCCTCAATTGCAAGTTCTTTGCATTTGACGACAGGTCCACATCATTGGCCTTCGATCGAGTGATTATGGAGTGTTCGATGCTAGATCACTATTCACATTCCATGGATTGTACCTGTTGTACCTTGAAAGCAATTGTCATTATTGTCGGTTTCTCTCATGCCTGTTAACAACTTTCATCATTGGCTGGTAATCAGGTGACTTTCTTGCATGTTTGACTTCATCTCACATATTCGCATGCTTGAATTTTTACTTGTTCAGGTCGAGATGGAGCACAAGACCCTAGGTTTTTTCTGATAAGATCCAGGCTATGGGATATTGTGGTTTATCATGACTTATTTCATGACTCTTTTTGATTGGATGGTTGCGACCATACCTGATTCTATTTGTTGATCCTTATTGTTGGATGGTTATGTCCATAACTCGGATCTCAGTTTTTATGTAGTCTATTATGGATGGTTGCGCCCATGCCACATGTTCATGTATTAGAGATATCAGTTGTATTTGTACTTGCAGGTCTTTCGATAGTGGTGTTTGGTTCGAACGCGTTCTCGTAAAGCATTTCACCCATCCCTCTCTCTTGGACCTCATGCTTTAGGGGGCATATGTTACACAACATTTTGTCACCGTCCCTGCAATCCCCATCCCACACATTGGAGGACCATTTCTATGACTAATAAGAATTTTTATTCCTTGCAAAGACCATCATTGCATCCCTTTCCATGAGGACAACATTCCTTTTGTTGACAATTCCTTGAGCAGACCATCAGAAACACATGTTTTTGGGTTGGTGCTGGTAGACCGTTATGCCTTCGCTCCAATGAGGGAGATTAACATTGGGCCCCTCTCCCATTGGCGTTCTGTCCTAGTAAGCTACCCGCGCCAAGCTGTTTTTGGATTTTTTTTTAAAATAGAGGTGAAGTTTCCACGATAACAACTTCGTCGGCGAGTCAGCCTGGGTGGTTCGACTGAATAACCATGACCACCCTTCTTTGGCCTCTTGTTTCCACATTTTGGGGAAACTTCCCAAAGGATAACGCCTCCCTTCCACCATTGTAGGGATCCCAACCTCCTCCTCTCCCTCTATAAATAAAGCTATCTCCCATTGATACATTGGATGAACAATTATAGCTGAAAGGCTAAAGAGAATTATTAAACATTTCTCTAGGGAGATAGAACAGAGAAAGAGACCTTTTTCGAGAGAGAGCATAGGCTTGTGTCCTCGCCTCGTCCAAATTCCCCAAAGATCCTTCGAGACGCGCTTCGACTGAACCTACTAAAGGAGGTTGCAACTTCAAGGCTCTGGTTGTATTCTCTTTCTTCTATTTATATATACATGACTATTGTCTGGTTCTCATCTTGTGTTAAAATGGTTTATTTTACACAATGTGTTTAGCCTTCCTTGACTAATTAGTTAGCTACGAATGCAATTATTGTCTAGTATGTTTCTCTTGTCTTTGATATTTGTGCAGGAGTACGAGTACCATTGCTGAAGGACCATGACCTGTCGGGACAGAGATTAAGAGGCTACCATTACTATAGATGTGACAATCGCGTTGGAATCCAGGTAGGACAATCCACCCCAACCTATTTCTTCGTTAGCTAGGAACCTACACATTAGCTTGTTTCCTTGTTGCTAGACCCACTCTAGGGTTATAGGGATCGTCTCTGTCTGCAGAGAGGATTTACGTTTCCAACATTGATAGACTTACCTTTCTTCAATTTTATTCTATCTCCTTTAATGTCTTCTACCTATACTATTGGGGATCCTTCAATATATATTTCTTGGAGGATGTCTTCCAGGTTTCCTTTGAAAAATGTATGGCTCCTTATTACCTTCTTGCTGCTTTGTTTGCTAATTCTCTATTTTTTCTTTGCAGGTGATGGCTGAGGAATATTAGTCTCTTGCAGAGATTCAACTTCAATTTCCATTGGTTCTACAGGAGGTTGTCCTCCTTCTTCATCAAACTCTTCTATTACAGCTGGAGATGGAGTAGTTTTTTGGTTTTGAAATTTCTTTGGAGTCACTGCATCTACTTCATATCCACTCATAAAAATAAAAGAGGCCCAATCTCTATTTAACCATTTCAATTCCTCCAGTACTAACAATTTTATCAGACCATGGTGAAAGACTGATGTTTTACTACCCTTTTCCTTGACCTGGACTTTATCTGACATCTTTCCAAAACTTCTGTATAAAAATAAAGGTAGGTCAAGTGGTTTCTTACCAAAAAAATGCAGAAGGATTCTAAAATGATAAGAATAAACCATGTGGAATCTCCCTTCGCAGGTGAAGTATTTTTGGACCACCAACAACACTTTTTCATAGTTTTCTTTCATATAACCCCTGGGGATGCCATTTTTCATGTCAGATCCTCTGTTCTCTGTTGATATTGAAACAAGATGATGAGCTTAGTGGAAAGAAGTCGCCTTCACTAAGTGGGCCCGCAGGCTATTTTTGGCACAAAGTCTATTTTTAGACTATGTCTATTTTTAGACATATGGATCATGTTCTATGAGTTTCCGGATGCTATTTGTGGACGGTTGGTCAAGTCGGGAAAAATAAACGGAATTCTATTTTTAGACATATTGGGTGGAATCTATTTTTAGATTTCCAGTCTAAAAATAGATATGTTGAATATTATTAGCTCTTAATAATATTTGGACTATAAAAATTATCTGATTCTCTTGGAGCACTTTAGTTAAGTTCACAGATGTGGCACAGGAGCTGACAGAAGGAATTACGCTATTCCTAAGGGTTAAGTGGAGATATTTCATGGATACTTCAGTTAGAACTCATGTGACAGAGTTTGGTGGAGTTGATTGAGGAGTTAATGGAGTTGTGTTCGGTTTAACTAATCTAAACATGGTTGAACTAGTTGTATTTAGTCTAAGCCGAGATTGAGCCACTGGTGAAAGGTGGTGTTGAATTAATTATTAATTAATTCACTAATTATAAAATCATTAATCACTAAAGAAATACCTTGATTAACCAAATTTGCATGGACGATTTCGGTGGAGACCGGTCGAGAGATGAGCCGAAAGAACGGTTCCTTTATCGATTTGTGACTATCTTTATTTGCATATTTGCAACAACCGGTGATTACAGGAGCTGTGAGAGGATACCACGGTACAAGCCGGGTGGTTCCAACAAATTTAATAGGTGACACGTCATCACATTGATTTACACAATAGAGGCTAGTTGTCGGGTGGCAGTTGGAGCACATGTGTGATCTGATCTAGCTTGATTAGTGTGTAATTGGAGGTTGCTCTTTGAGAGCTTGTGAGGAGCTTTGTACAATGATTGTTACATGATCTCTATGACATATAATATATAGATAGTTGGGGTTTTCAGCTTTAAGCTTTCCCATGAAATACTGTGTTCATATGTGTGATTTTTTATGGTTTTAATGTGCGCATGCAATTGATTTTATTTCCGCATATAATGATCAATGGTAGAAGAGATTTTGTATTGTGCATGAAGTTAAAATAGTGTGTGATCAGGAGAATCTCAGTGAATAATATATCAGTTATTCAAATTTCTACATGCTCCTATTTGAGAAATTCTTCACAGCTTTGCATTCTGAATTTTTTTCCTTTGAATCATTCTTCACCACCTCTGAGTAATTCTGTAGCTTGCAAGATAGCATCTGGTGACACTGTGAGATTCAAAATTCCAACTTTTGAGGTTGTCCCTGTAAAATTTGTTGCAAAGTCTTTGGATACCTGGACATGGAAACCCTCTATTTTTTGACAAAATTGTAGGCAACCTACCTTCCTGAAAGCCTCCATAGCAATGGGATCTTCATTTGACATCTTCAAATCCATAGGTTCATACCTTACGTGATAACCACACTTTTTTTCTTTCTTCTTTGATGTCATTGATCCTTTATACTTCTTGCCGCCTCCTTGCTGATGACACCTGCAGAATATAAACTGAACAGAAACCTGTTTTGAGTGGTGAACCAGATCCTGAACAGTGACACTAAGATGATTTACATGCAAGAATTGGATGATGAATGACAAAGTGCAGCTTGGGGGCAAGGTTTAAAAAGGTAATTTGACAATTCAGGGGGAAAAGATGACACATGTGACCATAAGAGGCAATGATTTCAAAATATACGACCTTCCATGATTGAGAATTATGATAAATAACTCTCATGACCTCAAATTTGTCTCCATCCATCAAAATTTGACACCTCACACTGCTTTGTCACTCTCTGTAGGAAAAAACCCAGTTTTGTAGTGAAATCAGTTTAATTGTTGACGGATTGGCTACGGAACTGTCAGGCAGTTTTGTAGCTAAATCTGCTGATTTTCCATATAATTCGCTATGAAACTATGTAAAATTGAAAAGTGGAATATCATTTTTATTTAAAAGCGTGGGAATGAAAACTAAATGATATGATCTGGACTTGACTGATATGAAAAGGCTCGAGGTGGGTTTATACTTAGGGTAGACATCACCACATGTAATTTTTTTTTTTTAATTTCATGAAACTGACTATGAGACAACATGAACCTAGGTGAATGGCATGTAAAACCCTATCAATGAAAGTGTTTATAACTAATGAGTGATAATAGTGGGTCCACTGGGAATGGTGTGCCCCTGTGGTACAACAAATAATATGTAGTTCCAATGCCATTTTTATTGAAAAAAAAACTTCTAAAATTCACAAAGCCTTCCTCAAACTCTTATGGCCTTCTCCTCGAGCTCAATATTGATGATTAACCTGTATTTATTAGCAAAACATCATAATAGAAAACAAAATATATACAATGGAGTGAATATTTAATAAAATTTAGGAGGAGTAGTGTTTCAGAATCCTGTCATTGACAGGTCCTCCTGCACACAGTTGTTCATCCATTTCCTGAAGAAGATAAGTATTGTTTCCATGATATGAAGCTACCACAAATGGTCCCTTCCAGATGTTTTCAAGCTTTCCATGTTTCTCCTTTTCTGCAATTTTGGCTTCCATTTTAAAAATACATCTTGAAGCTAGAAATTTTCCTCTTTAACTTTTCTGTCAAATGTTTTCTTCACTCTGTATTTTTATTGCTAACGGTTGTTGTATACCTCTTCTCTTTTTTCTTGCAGAGCTAAAAAATGGTTTATCCTTATCTGAATAGCATTTGGCTCCTCTTCAAGTCCTTGCAACAACTTCATTATTGGAACTCCCAAAGAGGTTGGGAAAATAGATTCAGCTCCATACACTAATTCATAAGGGGATGTACCAATGGATCGCTTTGTACAGACCCTATCAGCCCAAAGAGCATATTTCAATTTTAGATGCCATGATCTCTTATGATAAGAATATGGTATGACCAAAGGGCATATTTCAATTTTAGATGCCATGATCTCTTATGATAAGAATATGGTATGACCAAAGAGCATATTTCAATTTTAGATGCCATGATCTCTTAAATTTTATATATATATATTTTTTATTTAATTGACTTTTTTTTTTTTTATTAAATTTTATGTTTAGTTTTTTCATTTAATTTTTTAAAATTTAGTAAATTTTGTATTTTTTTTTTTAATTTATTTGAATTTAATATTTTTTTTATTATTATTTTTTTAATTACATAAAATTTTTATAATTTTTTTATTTCAATTAAAATTGTGTATTTAAAATTAGATTTTTTTTTTTCAATTAAACTTAATATTTTCAAATTAATTTGTGTTTTATTTTATTTTTTATTTAATATATTTTATTTTATTTGTTTTTTTCAATTTTTCAATTTTAATTGATTTTTAAAGTTTTTCAACTTTTTAATTTAACAATGTTTTTTTTTTTTTCTTTATATTTAAAATTTATTTTTTATTTCAAAATTTATTTGTTTATTCATTTATTTATTAAAATTTAATATATATATATTTTTAAATTTAATTTGTTATTTTAATATTAACATTCTTTTTTAAATTTAATAAAATCTAATATATATATTTTTAATTTAAGTTCATATATTTTTATTTTATTTTTTATAATTTAAATTTAATTTATTTTTTAAAATCTATTTGTTTTTTTAATATATATATATTTTTTAAATTTAATATTTTTATTGTATTTTATTTTTCATTTTTTATTTTTAATTAATTTTTCATTTTTTTACTTTTAATTTCAATAATGTTTTTTTTTTTTTTTGTTTTTTTTTTTTATATTAAAGTTTGAAATTTATTGAAATTTAATATATTTCTTTAAATTTAATTTTTTGTTTTTTTTAATTTAATAACCATTTTCTTTTTCTTTTTTAAATTTAATTTCTATATTTTATTTTTTATAATTTCTTTATTTTTTTAACTTTTTTTTTTTTAATTTAATATTTTTATTTTGTTTTTATTTTTATATTTTTTATTTCTATATATTTTGAAATTTTAATCTTTAATTTTTTTTCTTAAATTTTATGTTTTTTTTAATGTTTGAATTTTAAAAATTAAAAAATGTTATTTCTATTTTTAAAAATGTCAAAAATATAACACAATTTTCTTTTTTGTTATTCCAGCATCAACTGGTTTTGTTTTGAGGGTGCTTTTTCAATCCTTTTTTCAAGAAACAATTTTGTTTTTAGCTTAATTTTATAAAATGTTGAAATTTGACCTTCAAAAAAAACCAAGTGCATTCTAGAATACACTTTTTTTTGTTTTTGGGGTGTTTTTTCATGTTTTTTGAGTCTTTTTCGGCTAGAGTTCCCTTTTTGAGGTCAGGTTACCTATTTCATCGGTAACAGTGTTCTGAATCCAACATGGCATTGTGAAAATTCATATCATGAATATTAAGACTGACATAAAAGGGAGGTATCATTCTACTCATATTCCACCCTTGGTCCTAGGAAAATGGTAGGATGGTCTTCTTTTAGATTAAGGATATCTGAAGGTCCTGGTTGAGAATTCAACATCTTGACAATTGTGATTCTGTACTCATTGACCTTGATAATTTCTCCAAAGGGGACATTTAATTTTAGAGATTTCATTCTCTAGACTGAAATTAGATGTGGCTTTTTCAACTTATTTGGCATGAGGTGGAGGTGGTGGGTCCTTCTTGGGCTCACCTACTTAGGAACATCCTTCTTTGGCTAAGTTTTATTTGTGGTGATGGGAACATTTATGTTTCTTAGATTGTATTGCTTTTGAATTTCAAATATAGAATGTTGATAACCCTTTAGGTAATAAGATTGTCCCTCATATTTTTTCAAATCATGACCAGACTCGTCATGCTCTTCCTTGGTTAGAAACATCCCAGACATATCTTCATCTAGACATTGGATAATATCCTCTTGAAACTCAGACTGAGCTTCTTCTTCAGCAAGAATTTTTTGTTGAAAGGGAGGCCTCACTTGTGGGTCAGGTTGATTTCCATTTTCTATTTGTCTTTGTTTATTTTGAGGCCTCTTTAATTGTGGATCATGTTGTGTAGGAGGTATGGGAGTGGGTCCAAGCACAAGTCTATCCATGAGTTTCTCCATAGTCTTTGACATAGAATCAAACTTAACATCTGAGGATGAAATTTTTTCTTCTTTGTTCAATTCAGATTTTCCCATCTTAGACCTATTTGTATCTATCATGTTTACTTCTACCTTCACTACATCATTCTGCATTTTTGATAGAGAAGCAGACTCTCTTTCTCTAAGAAGAATAGAAAACTCATAATCAAATTCCTCTACATAGTGTAATTGAGAAGCTCATGGACGAGGTTTAATATGAGAATGTATGGAGTTATAGACTTTGTTAAACCTCTTAGATAAGTCTTGGACAGATTAATATAAGGCTCTATTCAAATTGTTTTATTCATTCAAGGCTTGTACTGGATTTACTTTACTCCCCCACTTGGTCAAAAAACTATCTTCTAGCTAGTCCCAATTTTGCAAACTTGTTGGAGTTCTTGGCTCCCTGCGATTTGCAAGATTGGCAAGAACAAACACTGCAGGGGCCACATCAGAACCACTTTGGAATCCTAGGACCTAACCTTCCTAGATTTAGAGAGGGATCTCTCTATGTAATTGTTTATAGATGATATTTCTTTAGGCTCTTGTTTTATGATATTAGGCTAGTTATGAAGTTCTAAGGACTTGTTGTTTTGGCTGATTAATTGATTGGTTGAAAGATCACTGGTGTGATTAATTGAGGGAGTGTTTCTACTACATAGATAGACCATGAGAAAACATTAATCCATTGGGCTATGGAGTCATAAAAGGATTTAATTGTTCATCAAATCTGAAGGGGTTTTCATAGGGCAAGCTAACTATATCAAGTGGATTTCTTAGATTATATTTGTGATATGAAATAACAATAAGTTGTGAAGGTAGCAAAACTAAAATTTAGTTAAGAATCTTTTAACTCTACTTCAACAAGCCTTTTAGGTAACTATTTGAGGAAAACCAAAGGATAGGTCATACCATAGACTTCTTTGGCTAGAATTTAACAAGAAAACCTTTAAGACAACAATCCAACAATCCTATAATTACTTTCAGATAAAGAAAAAATTTAAGATAATAGTGAGTGCAGCTAAACATATATTCTTTAACTAAACACTCTAAAGACCTTCAAAGCAATATTTTGAGGCAAACCAGAGGATAGGGCATACCATAGACTTCCCTGGTTTAGACTCTACTATGTATACTTCAAAGAAATGCCTTAAAAACAATATTTCAAGCTACACCAAAGGACGTAATATTGTGATGAGGGTTGTGGGCCGTTGGATCTCAGGGAATGAGATTGACGGTGGATGGGGATCAGAAGGTGACGAGAAGGTGGAGCAGTGGGGTCTGGGCATCGTATGAAGTGGCAGCCTTTGTCGTGTAGTATAGGGGGTTTAAAACATACATGGGGTTATAGTTTATATGGTGATGAGGTTTTATGGAAAGCAGGCCCGGTGGATAAAAAACAAAAGCGAAAGTGTTTTTTGTTTAAAGGTAAGGGATGGGGTCATATGAGGGGTTTTTAACAAAGATGAAGGGATAAAAATGTTAAAGCGGGGGTTTAAAAACATTTATAAAAGGGTCGGGTAGAAAAATATAAAAGGGTCGGGGTTTAATACATTAAAACGGAGTTTAATATAAATTAAAAGGGTCCTGACAAGTCTAAAATTATGTTAAAAACAATGTAAAAAGGAATTTTTACATTTTTTTAAGGAACAAGTGAAAATTGATGAAGTTAGGGGGTTAATGAGGCTTTTTGAAAGGAGATTGGAGGTAATAAGTGGGGGAAAATTAGAGAATGAAACTGGTGATAGGTAAGAGGGGTGAAAATCAGAGAAATAAGCCCATGATGGGTCATTTTAGAACAACAAGGTGACTTTGAGAAGGCAAAGATGAAATATAGTGAAAAGGGCTTATTGAGGATAATGAACGCAGTGAGATTTCTAAAGATAGTTGATAGGAAAGGAATGCTCTCTTTAGTTGCTTGTGAAAAATCCATAGTCACCTAGTGAATCTGTAGAATACAAGAGGATAACAGTGGCTCCAGTTGGGGAGGGTAGCTCCTTTAGGAGGTGTCAAGAACCTCAGAGATCAAATCTCTAGAAATTGTAGACTAGTGCCTTGATTTGTACTTGGCATATTTCTCTTTCTTTTTTTGATATGCTGCTGTGATCTTCAAAATATGAAAAACATGATCACTTCAACTCAAACTCTACCTACCCATCATACTTTCCAAGAATTTTCTCTTCATTTGGGTGCATTTAGATTGTCCAACCCTTGACATCATTTATTATTTTGAAAACAGGAAACTATCTACTTCTACACTTATATCATCCAAAGGCTTAGATTAGACTGATGAGCTCTTTTATTCTCTACCTAATTTACTTATCTGTCAAGTTTAAATAGTTTGATAGAGTTTCATTCCCTAATATATCAACATGAAAGTGAAAACATGACCAAATCAAGATTAAGCAGTTTGATTTGTCATGAGCCGTGGCATGTTGGACAAGCTGCACACCGATTTTATTTTGCAGAAAGTAAAACTAAAAACTTTGAGGGTTGTAATTTGGAATTTATCATCCATCCCTCTCTTTCTTTGGTTCAGATTTTGAACTCTGGAACCAATATCCTTTCCTAATCTAATCTACTGATAAGCCAAGTTTAAGCAGTTTGGAAAATCTTCATTCACTAATATATTAGCAGAAATTTAAAATTTGTTCAACCATGATTAGGCTATATGACTGAACAAGGTTTCTTTTCCCAAAAGTAGTGGCATTTGGACATGCACACTTTCACAGATATCCCTTTTTTTTGGGTATGGGGCTTTACCTTTTCTTTTTATCTACCCTATTTTCTTCTTTTCTTTGTTTTTTTTGTTTCATTTTTTCTGATATTTTATTCAAAAAATGTTATATGCAATGAATAAATCTTTAAACTGAGTATTTTCAACAAAAATAGTGCTTGAGCATCTTGCCATTGACAAGACCTCCAAACAATTATGTTCCATCCATTTCTTGTAGGAAGAATGCATTGTTACCTCTTGCTGAATCGATGATATATGGACCTTTCCATAGATTTTCAAATTTTCCATGCTTGCCCTTCTCTTCTCTTCTTGTGTCCCACTTCAACACATTGTCACCAATGTTGAAGTCATTTGCCTTGGTTCTCTTATCAAACAGCTTCTTGATGTTTTCCTGTACTTGTTGTGTTCTATTGCATACTTCTTCTCTGGTTTGCTGCAACTGCATAGTCTGATTTATTCTTCTTAGCATGTCATTTTCTTCAGACTATACTTCTTGGATCAGCTTCATGACTGGCACTCCTAAACTTGTTGGAAAAATTTCATCTACCCCATACACTAGTTTATAGGGAGACATTCCAATTTATTTTTTATTTGTTAATCTGTTTTCCCATAGTGCATGTACTAGTTTGTTGTGCCATGATTTTTTGTTCTCTTCCAGCAACTTTTTGATGATGTTCACCAAACTTTTGTTTGAGGATTCAGCCAACCCATTACCTTGAGGGTAATAAGTTGTTGAATTTCCCAATGTAATCTGATATTTGTGGCAGAAGTCCACCATTTCCTTGGATCTAAAGGCAACAGCATTGTCAGTGATAATCTTTCTAGGACAGCCAAATCTAGACAAAAATGTGGTTTTCAGGGAATTTGATAATTACTGAGTCTGTGGTAGTTCTAGAAGGGATGGCTTCTATCCATTTTGTAAAGTAGTCAATTGCAGTGAGGATCCATTTTTGTTGGGCAGAGGAGGCATGATGGATTTCTCCAATAAAATCTAGACCCCATTGTTGAAAAGGAGCTTCAACAGAGATAGGATGAAAAGGTAATGGCAACACTTTTATTTTTCCTTCAAATATTTGGCACTTGTGACAGGAAATTACCATTTTATGGATGTCTTGAAAGAGGTTGGACCAATAGTAACCATCTCTAAGAATTTTGTTGACAATAGTTTTCCAATAGAGGTGGACTCCACATTCTCCTTCATGAAACTCATGCTTGATCTTATCTGCATCATTCTCAGGCAAAAATTGAAACAATATACCACTAGGATTTTTCCATTATAAAATTTTATCTCTAACGTAGTAGTTTATAGCCTTCAATTTTAAGAATCTAGCCTTTGCTTTAGAAAAACCAGGAGGAACATTAAAGTTAGAAAACAAATATAAAATATCATCATACCAAGATGAATTTAGAAATGATTCTTCAATGAGTGGAGTTGCTGACTCGTCATGTTCATCTAATTCATCAATAATATTCATGTCAAGTGATTGAAGGTTGGTTTCAACCATGAGTTTATCCAGTCCTTGACCTTTGATTAGTTTAGTGGGCTTGATTTCTAAATCATATTCTAATATTACAACAATCCACTTACCCCTTTTTCCATCAAGATCTTGTGTTAGGATGTCTTTTACCACTGAGTTAGGCACAAACGAAATGATGTGTGAGTGAAAAATTTAAACCCTGAAATCTTTCAATGCCTTGATTAAGGCAAAAGCTTGTTTTTCCATTATTTTGTATTTCATAGGTGCATCTCTTAATTCCTTGCTGAAAAATGCGATGGGCTACTCTTGTCCTTTTATATTTTTTTGCAGTAGGACAACAACAACTCTATGTTCTGATGCAAAGGAGAAGATGAATAAATATTTTTTAAAATCAAGGCTTATTAGAACTGGTGTTTGGGTAAGTGCTTATTTTACCATTTCAAAGGATTTCTTTACTTCTATGGTCCATTTGACTCCTATTTCTCTTTTGAGAATTTTTGTAATGTTTCTTAAGAGCTCTGCAAGGTTTGGTATAAACCTTCTTAAGAAATTTATCTTTACAATGAAAGATTGTAGCTCTTTGATATTTCTAGGATGATTGATTTGCAATATTCCTTAAATCATTCTTGGGTCGATCTTGATCCCTTCTTCAAATATGATATGGCCTAAAAGCTTACCTTCTTGAAGGCCAAAAAATTTTTTCTTGGGATTCAAAGACAAAACATACTTTCTACATTTTTCAAAGACTTTTCTTAAGTGAGCTAGGTGTTCTTCATCAGTTTTTGGATAGACTGTTATTTCATCAAGGTAAATCACAATGAAGTAGCCTATTTCTTCTGAGAAAGAAATGTCCATGGCTCTTTGAAAGGTGGCACCAGCATTCATTAACCCAAAATGAGTTTTAACATACATGAAGGTGCCCCAGGGTGTAGTGAAATTTGTCTTGTGTTGATCATCTGGGTGTACCAACACTTGATTGTATCCTGAAAATCCATCTAGCAAAGAATTTTTTTAGATCCTACTACCTTCTGTAAGATGTGATCCATTTTTGGTAAAGGGTAGTTGTTCTTTAAGGAGGCTTTGTTTAAATTTCTGAAGTCCATGCATAGCCTAATTTCTCTTGTTTTATTACTCACTAATACAAGATTTGAAACCCATTCTAAGTATTTTAGAGGGACTATTATTTGAGCATCATACATTTTCTTGATTTCTTTCTCAACCAGGGGTAGCTGCATAGGGTTTATTATGCGCATTTTTTGTTTAAAGGGCTTTTGGTTTTCTTTGAGATGGATCTTATGCTAGATTATCTCAGTATCATAGGACTTTAAATCTTCATAACTCCAAGAAAAAACATCAGTAAGTTCTTTGAAAAGCTCAAGATATTTATGTTTTATATGAGCTGGCAGTGTTTTGGACAATTTTGTCATTTTGGGTTTTTGTTCACTGCCTATATTGCATTCTTCTATTTCAGTTTCAGTGGGTTCCAACTTTGGCTTCCTAGCAACATCATTAAAATCAAAAATTTCTTCTAGAGGAACCAGCGCCTTTGGCAAGTTATCATTATTGGACTCTAGCACTTCAAACTCTTCTTTTTTAAATTAGTGCACTAACTCAGAATATCCATGGACAGTTATCCTCTTAGCTCCTAATTTCTTCAGTAAATGTAGTCCTAAGAGGAGTGCCTCATATTTAGCTATGCTATTTGTGCATTGAAATTTTAGCTTGTATGAGTGGCCTTCTACATGATTTTTCTCTATGTTATGCACCCATATTCCTGCTCCTAAACCAGTTTTTCTACAAGAACCATCAAAACTCATACTCCAAAGAGGCTCAATTATGATGAGGGTTGTGGGTCGTCGAATCTCGAGGAATGAGATCGACGACAGCTGGGGATCAGAAGATGACGAGCAGGTTGAGTAGTGGGGTCTGGGCATCGTATGACGTGGAAGCCTTCGTCGTGTAGCGTGGGGGGTTTAAAACATACATGGGGTTATAGTTTATATGGTGATGGGGTTTGATGGAAAGCGATCCTAGTGGATAAAAAACAAAAGCGAAATCACTTTTTGTTTAAAGGAAAGGGATGGGGTCATATGAGGTGTTTTTAACAAAGGTGAAGGGCTAAAAACATTAAAGTGGGGGTTTAAAAACATTTATAAAGGGGCCGGGTAGAAAAATATAAAAGGGTCGGGGTTTAATACATTAAAACATAGTTTAATATAAATTAAAAGGGTTTCGACAGGTCTAAACATATGTTAAAAATAACGCAAAAAGACATTTTTACATTGTTTTAACGAACAAGTGAAAATTGATGAAGTCAGGGGGTTAATGAGGCTTTTTGAAAGGAGATTGGATGTAATAAGTGGGGGAAAATGAGAGAATGAAACGGGTGGTAGTTAAGAGGGGTGAAAATGAGAGAAATAAGCCCATGATGGGTCTTTTTAGAACAGTAAGGTGACTTTGAGAAGGCAGAGATGAAATATAGTGAAAAAGGCTTATTGAGGATAATGAAGGTAGTGAGTTTTCTAAAGATAGCTGATAGGCAAGGAATTCTCTCTTTAGCTGCTTATGAAAAATCCATAGTCACCTAGTGAATCCGTAGAATACAAGAGGATAATAGGAGCTAGGGATTTAAACCACTTTCTTATTTCACCAGTGAAAATCTAGGAAAATAATCTCATTTTTACATCTTGATGGTCTACCTCCTCTCTACCAATGAAATCATTGAATTGATCTAGATTTTCCTCAACTTATATATCCTCTTCACTCCCAAAGGTTTTAGTTCTAGTTGAGAATCCATTTGTGATATCATGAAGAACAGTAGGGAGGACAAGTGGAGCATATCTTACAGGTCCAACATGAGGAGGTGGGGGGGGGGGAATTCTAGCCATAATGAGAGGAACTGAGGTATGGGGAGGGATAGCAGATGAGAATTATTTGTGATTATTTGGAAAAACAGTAGGAGAAGATGAGCTATTAGGATGGGGTGTAGATGGTATTTGAAGTCTAGATATAAATTAACTCCACTCAGGTAAAGCTCTACCAGATTTTATTCTCAATAGGATCTCAAATGGATCCAATTACTTTAAGTTTTCAAAAGACTCCCTCTCTAACAACAACTCTGATGTGACTATTTTCCAGAATTATTATTTTTCTTATTTAAACACTAGGGATGATGTGTCAATACCTAGTCTTTGCGAGTCTAGAATTATATGAGTCAATTCATTTTCAGTCTTAGAACTAAGCAAAAATTATGCAATTTTATCATCAAATTGTCTATCTTCAGGACTTCAAATAATTTCAAGGGACAAAACTCTTGAATGTGACGGAATACCTGATTTTGAAGAGTTGTTTCCAATGCCTCTAAGAATCCTCTCTAGATTATCCACAGTGGTAGGTGGGTTAGGATCTAGTCTACTCCTTGTGTATATTTTTCTCAAATCCATTCTTGAACCATGACATTAACACCTAATCATAACTGAAAACTACATTTCTGGAACATAAAAGGACACCTAGACATTTAAGACTTACTTTCCTAATAGGACTCTACTTAATTTTATTTCATCCACTTCTCTAATAGTGGAACAATTATATAGATAGAGATGAGATGCTCGAGTAGAATTCTCCATGACCAAGACATGAATGTACCCCAAGAATTTAGGAACAACAATCCTATTTTCTAGGAAAGGATTAACATTATCTAGATTTTGTCTTCATGCTAGTTTGTATGAATGACACACATGCCAAGTAATGGATGTCTTCTGGGATGTCCCACTATCTGTTTGGATGCCTCCAGGTGGCTCGTTGGTCTTCCATATGCCTTTAAAAAAATCGAATCTCGAGGAATGAGATCGACGACGGCTGGGGATCAGAAGATGACGAGCAGGTTGAGCAGTGGGGTCTGGGCATCGTATGACGTGGAAGCCTTCGTCATGTAGCGTGGGGGGTTTAAAACATACATGGGTTTATAGTTTATATGGCGATGGGGTTTGATGGAAAGTGATCCCAGTGGATAAAAAATAAAAGCGAAATCAATTTTTGCTTAAAGGAAAGGGATGGGGTCATATGAGGTATTTTTAACAAAGGTGAAGGGCTAAAAACATTAAAGTGGGGGTTTAAAAACATTTATAAAGGGGTCGGGTAGAAAAATATAAAAGGGTCGGGGTTTAATACATTAAAACATAGTTTAATATAAATTAAAAGGGTTTCGACAGGTCTAAACATATGTTAAAAACAATGCAAAAAGACATTTTTAAATTGTTTTAACGAACAAGTGAAAATTGATGAAGTCAGGGGGTTAATGAGGCTTTTTGAAAGGAGATTGGATGTAATAAGTGGGGGAAAATGAGAGAATGAAACGGGTGGTAGTTAAGAGGGGTGAAAATGAGAGAAATAAGCCCATGATGGGTCTTTTTAGAACAGTAAGGTGACTTTGAGAAGGCAGAGATGAAATATAGTGAAAAAGGCTTATTGAGGATAATGAAGGTAGTGAGTTTTCTAAAGATAGCTGATAGGCAAGGAATTCTCTCTTTAGCTGCTTATGAAAAATACATAGTCACCTAGTGAATCCGTAGAATACAAGAGGATAATAGGAGCTAGGGATTTAAACCACTTTCTTATTTCACCAGTGAAAATCTAGGAAAATAATCTCATTTTTACATCTTCATGGTCTACCTCCTCTCTACCAATGAAATCATTGAATTGATCTACATGTTCCTCAACTGATATATCCTCTTCACTCCCAAAGGTTTTAGTTCTAGTTGAGAATCCATTTGTGAGATCATGAAGAACAGTAGGGAGGACAAGTGGAGCATATCTTACAGGTCCAACATGAGGAGGTGGGGGGGGGGGGGGGGGGAGAATTCTATCCATAATGAGAGGAACTGAGGTATGGGGAGGGATAGCAGATGAGAATGATTTGTGATTATTTGGAAAAACAGTAGGAGAAGATGAGCTATTAGGATGGGGTGTAGATGGTATCTAAAGTCTAGATATAAATTAACTCCACTCAGGTAAAGCTACACCAGATTTTATTTTCAATAGGATCTCAGATGGATCCAATTACTTTAAGTTTTCAAAAGACTCCCTCTCTAACAACAACTCTGATGTGACTATTTTCCAGAATTATTATTTTTCTTATTTAAACACTAGGGATGATGTGTCAATACCTAGTCTTTGCGAGTCTAGAATTATATGAGTCAATTCATTTTCAGTCTTAGAACTAAAGCAAAAATTATGCAATCTTATCATCAAACTGTCTATCTTCAGGACTCAAATAATTTCAAGGGAGACAGCTCTTGAATGTGATGGAATACCTGATTTTGAAAAGCTGTTTCCAATGCCTCTAAGAATCCTCTCTAGATTATCCACAATGGTAGGTGGGTTAGGATCTAGTCTACTCCTTGTGTATATTTTTCTCAAAGCCATTCAGATGAAAATTTCTAGTGGAGTTACCAAGGTATTTTCAACAGCCTCGAAAATTTCTGAGCTCCTGCTACCTCCAAGATTTCAGCTTCGTTGTTTGAGCACAAACTTCAGCAAATATGTCTTTAGAATCTTGGCAGACGCACCAAAATGTTATCTCTAAATTGGTACTGATGGGCCGCTCCACCAGACTGCTTAGAGTAACTCTTTCAAACCAGATTTTGACTGAGGATTATCCTCTTTAGCCTGAGAGAGCTCTCTCAACTTATCAAAGGATTTACTCAAACATGTCTTAAAACAAATGGCTAAATTTGGGAGTGTCTTAGTGTATTTGATTGTAGGTGAAAAATGGGAAAGATTTAACTACCATTGGGCTCATGGAGTCAATAAAAGGAATTCAATGACAAGCATTCCTACTTATGGAAACTGATGATTTTTCTGTTTCAATGATATAACAACATTAACACATGGGAATAATAAGTAACTTAATGCTAAAAGGATTTTAGAGCATGTATGGCATGAATTATGGGTAATTTAACATCAAGAAAACTGGAAGCAAGATATAAAAGAAACACATAAACTCATTAAAAACATATGAAGAATCTTAGGTGAAGTAGGAAACAATCACTATCTATCTATTACTGATATGAATAAATTTACAATAGTAGATGTGTCAAAAGCATTATCCAACCCCTTCTCATTTGATTTCTTGTCTATAAATAGACCCTTTTTTCTTACATAGGATCTGCCCAGCTGGCTAGATCATCGAACCATGACATTAACACCTAATCATAACTGAAAACTACATTTCTGGAACATAAAAGGACACCTAGACATTTAAGACTTAATTTCCTACTAGGACTCTACTTAATTTTATTTCATCCACTTCTCTAATAGTGGAACAATTATATAGATAGAGATGAGATGCTCGAGTAGAATTCTGCATGACCAAGACATGAATGTACCCCAAGAATTTAGGAACAACAATCCTATTTTCTAGGAAAGGATTAACATTATCTAGATTTTGTCTTCATGCTAGTTTGTATGAATGACACACATGCCAAGTAATGGATGTCTGCTGGGATGTCCCACTATCTTTTTGGATGCCTCCAGGTGGCTTTCTTGTTCCCCATGGTCTCCACTATGTTGAATGTTTTTAAGTTGGGCAGATTGTTTTGACTATTCCTCTTATTTTTCCTCTTCTTGTTCTGTTGTTTGCTTATTTTCTATTACTTTTTCATTTATATTTTCATCATTGTAAAGGATAAATGAATCAAGATCAGTGTGGATGGAATAAAGAGGGGATTTATCTAGTTTTTCTTGACTACTAACCATGTATTTCATGTAATTTTCCCTATATAGTCTTCTTGGTTGACTAAAGACAGGGATGGTAGCATAGGTCATGTCCATTTAGAGGGCACCTTGGAGTTTAGCACCCCATGATCTTGAAAGGAGCATGCCATATTTTGGAGGTATATCAGCCACTACAATATCCATTACTAGGCTCTTGGCTAGTATTTGTGCTAAGTTGACACACAGGTCTTTGAATAGGCCTAGACATTTAACTCTGCTGAAATCAAAAGAGTATAAATATTTGTATGGTATAGTTATTTCAAGGCCTAGTCTTTCCATTTGTACTTTTGGCATAAGGTTGTGTGAGGCACCGGAGTTTGACATGGCATTGTGGAGAATATTATCATGGATGTTTAAATTGGCATAAAATGGAGGAACACCTCCCTCTTGAAATTTCCCTTCTACTTCTGGTCCAAATAGAAGCTCGGGTTTGTCATCATTTAAATTAACAGAATAAACATTCTCTCCTATGTTTAAAGCATTCAAAATTTGGGATCTATATACATCTTGAGTGACTAATTCAGTAAGAGGAATAGAGATTTTGATCTTGGAAATTTCATTCTCTATAATTCAAGGTGTTTGAGTTTTTGAAATGTTTAAATCAGCCTTTTCAGACTTTGTTTTCATAGAAATTTTAGTTTGTTGGTTTTTATTATGAAAATCAATTAAAGCAATTTTTCTAGGAGCACTAGCTGAGTTGCTAGTGCTTCTTTGGTCACCACTGTGTTTGGGACTAGGTTGGTTGTTTTTATTTTTATTTTTATCAAAAATTTCAGCCACTATGTTTGCATTTTCTGTTGTCTTTTTAGAAATGTTTTCAGGTGTTTTTCTAGCAGAAATATCAGAGGTATTTATTTCAGGAGTGTCTTGGTTTTTCTTGCTCCTGAGGTCATACTATATGTGTACCTCCATGATGGAATTTTCAAAGCCCTGTTTATAGTCTTCAGATTCTAGGATTTCTTCCTCATATTGAGGTGGGGAAACATGCCTTGTGCTTCCTTAGTGAGGAAAAAAGTATCCTCACTATTTACTCCCATTAAATTTATGTGGCTTTCCTATGTTTCTTCAATCATTCCCTCATCCTCATCAGCATAATTTTCTTGGGCTGATTTTCTGATCAAGACCTCTTTGTCTAATTTGAGGGGGGTTTCTTCTAAAGTTTTGGTGTCGGTTATGATGTTGATTTTTGTTTTCAGGAGTTGTTTGGTTTTATATAGGACAATCTCTCTCATTTACATTCATCCTCTCCATCATCCTCTCCATGTTTTTGACTAAGTTATCAATATTTGTATTAGATGTGGAGGGTACAACTTTTTCCCTGTATGTGACTCTTTTCTCATTTTTCATTCTAGCTCTCTTAGCAATCAGATTTTCTTCTACAGTTACTACTCCTCTTTGCATGTCTTCTAAGGCGAGGGGTACTCTTTCCCTTAATTGATAAGCCATATTTGGGTCAAAACCATGAGGGAATTTCATTAGATCTTTACCTTGTGGAGGTTTCATACGTATAGGCAGGGCATTATATACATTATTGAATCTACTGTAGTATTCTTGGACAACCTCTCCAACATTTCTCTTAATGTTTTCATACTCTGATAAGATTTGGAGAGGGTTCTTCTTGACTTCCCATTTGTTTAAGAATAGTTTATGAAAAGCAAGGAGGTCATCTATATTATTAGGGGTTAAGCCTTTGAACCATTTTCTTACTTCTCCTTCTAAGATTTTAGAAAACATTCTAAGTTTAACAGTTTCATCATCTATTTCTTGTCTGTAAAAGTAGTCATTAATTCTGTCCATATGTTGTTGAGAAGTAGTAGAACTACTAGCATCATATAAAGGAATCTTGGATGGATAGTCTTGTAGTAGAACAACTAAAGGTTGTGGTAGAACCAGCGGAGCATACCATGTTTCCATGATATGTGGTTGTGGAAATAGTGGAGGGTTAACAAGTGGAGGGTTTGCAAAAGGAGGTACATGGTTAAATGGAGGAAAGTGAATAGTGGGGGATGAAGTTAGTACAAAAGAATTCTGTTGTAGGGTAGTTGGGTCTAAAACTATCTAGGTTATCCAATTCTAAGATCTAGTCCTAGAAAATATTTGTTCTAGGGGTGAAACAAATAGGATATTCTGTAAGTCTTTAAGGTTTTCAGGTAGGGAATTTGATTTGTGATTTGGTCTGCTAAAAACTGAGCTCTTAGATCTAGGAGGCTTCCTAAGGATTCTTTCAGGATTGTCAAATATTGCAAGAGGATCTAGGTTAGGATGGGATCTAGTATGAATTATTCTAGAAGCTAGAATTTTGGACCCAAAAATAAATCAGAAAGGTTGAGAGGTATAACAGCCTTAAGAGACAGACCTATCTGTGCAAGCAATACTCAATCCAAAAAGTATTCTTTACAGGGTTATTTTAATTTTTTTATGATAAAATAAGTTTCCCAATGGAATCTATGGAAAACCAGTGGAGTCAGCAGGCCTACTGAAAAATAGTGGAGTCACCAGGTGGAGGATTTTTACTTGTTTTTATGGCTGGGTGTTGTCCACCATCAAAAACCAGGAACCATTCTTGGCTAACACTTTATTCATCTAGGTTTAAAATGAGGTTTTCTAAGTTTTGAGTGAATTTAATCTGTTTATTACTCAATATTCCCCACTATGGTCGCCACTATGTATTCCCTGTGATTTGCAAGATTGGAAAGAACAAACACTCCAGGGGCCACATTAGAACCACTTTGGAATCCTAGGACCTATCCTTCCTGGATTCAGAGAGGGATCTCTCTATGTAATTGTTTATAGATGATATGTCTTTAGGCTCTTGTTTTATGATATTAGGCTAGTTATGAAGTTCTAAGGACTTATTATTTTGGCTGATTAATTGATAGGTTGACAGATCAGTGGTGTGATTAATTGAGGGAGTGTTTTAGCTGAATAGATAGACCATGAGAAAAAATTAATCCATTAGGCTATGAGTCATAAAAGGATTTGATTGTTCATAAAATCTGCAAGAGTTTTCATAGGGAAAGCTAACTATATCAATTGGATCTCTTAGATTAGATTTGTGATATGAAATAAAAATAAGTTGTGAAGGCAATAAAACTAAAATTCAATTAAGAATATTTTAAATCTACTTCAACAAGAAAAGCCTTTTAGGTAACTGTTTGAGGCAAACCAAAGGACAGGGCATACCATAAACTTCTTTGGCCAGAATTTAACAAGCAAACCTTTAAGACAACAATCCAACAATCCTAGAATTACTTTCAGATAAAGAAAATGTTTAAGATAACAGTGAGTGTAGCTAAAGAGCAAGCTAAACCTATCTTCTTTAACTAAACACTCTAAAGACCTTCCAAGAAATAGTTTGAGGAAGACCAGAGGGCAAGGCATACCATAGACTTCCCTGGTTTAGACTCTACTAAGTTTACTTCAAAGAAAGGACTTAAAAACAATATTTCAAGCTACACCAAAGTACAAGGCTTACCATAGACTTCTTTGGCTTGACTCTATTAAATCATTTCCAAGGCAACAAGCTAGGTGGAACTAGAGAGAAATTAAGAATTCTCCAATCATATCTTGTAGAGGAAAACATCAAGATAACAAATGCAGACAAAAATAGGGTGCCAAGTCAGCAAATCCTACTCTAAAATTTATGTTCTTCTATCAGAGAAATAGTGGAAAGAATGGAAAACAGAAGGAAAACAATGACAAAGAAGGAAAACTTCACCATTAACATAACTCAAGAATCCTATGAACATACTTGTATTACTGATGTTCAAAACAGTTACATTACTCCATGTATAACAGATCTCTGCAACTCAGAGCTTTCTCAAATCCAACCTAGCAATCCTCAACTATCTCAGCAACACAAATCAGTCAACTAACCACCAACTAAGCAACGCTAAAAATGAAGCTTACATGCAGTATTTATCTAAAAAATGAGGAGGTGATGCTAAGCTAGGGTTTCAGATGTCATTTATTATAGAGTTAATGAGTTTTTTACCTTTAAGACCATGCAAGGCCCAAGGAAAAATATATGAGAGTGTTTCTCTGAAATAATAACTCCTAACTTAACTATTTTGAGCTAATTTTGGGAAATATTTGACTTTAAGGTTTTTTCAATAACTTTTCAATAACTGTTGGGTAGATGAAAAATATTTCTGACAGTTTGTAATAACTGTTTGATGCTTTATTGAAAGAAAACATGTTGTAGGTGGAAAAATATATCCTTTGAGGAAGTAAATGATTTGATTTGATCATTCGAATCTGTTTATGTGTTTAATCTACCTCTGTTTATCCCTTAAACTCTGTTTAGGCCTTCAAACTTGTTTTTTCTTTCAACTATCTACCTCACTGTCCTTTCTCTGATTCTGCCTTTATCCTTGTTTCATAACTAATTATTTTGATTAACCCTTTTGGATTTCTAATTTAACCTTTAATCCTTTAATATTTTACTCTACCTTGATCATCTTTAACCTCTACTTTATGGCTAATCTTTGTGATTTGTCTTTTGATCTGTGATTAGCCCTCTAACCTTTAACATCATGATCTTCTGACTGCGCTTTCTGTGCAGGAAGGCATTCTTCTGCTATTGGAGGGCTTGATTAATCACCAATGCTCTAGATTCATTGGGATTATGCTTGATCTTTCGCCTCTTGCCCCTTTAAAATAAAATAAACCTTTAGATCGTCACCCAGACATTCATTGAAATGTTTTTGGACCATTCGAATGATTTTTTGTGTTGCTGCCATTAAACCTGCACATAAAGCAAACAATTAACTTGAAAACCTATGTGGAGGGCTTTTTCTGCATTTATTGCCGGTTTTCGGGCTTTGGAGCATTTGCAAAGGTGGAGGGATGACATATCGGGGTTGGGTTCCATAGGCGAAAACCTTCGGGACGTTCGAACAGAGGAGGTGGTATCAAAATCTGACAGGAGGAGCAAAGTGGTTTTCGAGAGCAGAGAAGGTGGTTTTTGCATGGTCGAGGAGGTGATAATGGTATTGGGAGTGGGTGTGTGATTCCATACAGTGCACGACGCGTGGCAAGGGAAAACCAGCCATTTCACGCGTTTTGAAAACACTAATTCTGGTGCATGTAATATTACGATGAGCGTTGTGGGCCATCGAATCTCGAGGAATGAGATCGACGACGGCTGGGGATCAGAAGATGACGAGCAGGTTGAGCAGTGGGGTCTGGGCATCGTATGATGTGGAAGCCTTCGTCGTGTAGCGTGGGGGGTTTAAAACATACATGGGGTTATAGTTTATATGGCGATGGGGTTTGATGGAAAGCGATCCCAGTGGATAAAAAACAAAAGTGAAATCACTTTTTGTTTAAAGGAAAGGGATGGGGTCATATGAGATGTTTTTAACAAAGGTGAAGGGCTAAAAACATTAAACATTAAAGTGGGGGTTTAAAAACATTTATAAAGGGGCCGGGTAGAAAAATATAAAAGGGTCGGGGTTTAATACATTAAAACATAGTTTAATATAAATTAAAAGGGTTTCGACAGGTCTAAACATATGTTAAAAACAATGCAAAAAGACATTTTTACATTGTTTTAACGAACAAGTGAAAATTGATGAAGTCAGGGGGTTAATGAGGCTTTTTGAAAGGAGATTGGATGTAATAAGTGGGGGAAAATGAGAGAATGAAACGGGTGGTAGTTAAGAGGGGTGAAAATGAGAGAAATAAGCCCATGATGGGTCTTTTTAGAACAGTAAGGTGACTTTGAGAAGGCAGAGATGAAATATAGTGAAAAAGGCTTATTGAGGATAATGAAGGTAGTGAGTTTTCTAAAGATAGCTGATAGGCAAGGAATTCTCTCTTTAGCTGCTTATGAAAAATCCATAGTCACCTAGTGAATCCGTAGAATACAAGAGGATAATAGGAGCTAGGGATTTAAACCACTTTCTTATTTCACCAGTGAAAATCTAGGAAAATAATCTCATTTTTACATCTTGATGGTCTACCTCCTCTCTACCAATGAAATCATTGAATTGATCTAGATTTTCCTCAACTTATATATCCTCTTCACTCCCAAAGGTTTTAGTTCTAGTTGAGAATCCATTTGTGATATCATGAAGAACAGTAGGGAGGACAAGTGGAGCATATCTTACAGGTCCAACATGAGGAGGTGGGGGGGGGGGAATTCTAGCCATAATGAGAGGAACTGAGGTATGGGGAGGGATAGTAGATGAGAATGATTTGTGATTATTTGGAAAAACAGTAGGAGAAGATGAGCTATTAGGATGGGGTGTAGATGGTATCTGAAGTCTAGATATAAATTAACTCCACTCAGGTAAAGCTATACCAGATTTTATTTTCAATAGGATCTCAAATGGATCCAATTACTTTAAGTTTTCAAAAGACTTCCCTCTCTAACAACAACTCTGATGTGACTATTTTCCAGAATTATTATTATTCTTATTTAAACACCAGGGATGATGTGTCAATACCTAGTCTTTGCGAGTCTAGAATTATATGAGTCAATTCATTTTCAGTCTTAGAACTAAGCAAAAATTATGCAATTTTATCATCAAATTGTCTATCTTCAGGACTTCAAATAATTTCAAGGGACAAAGCTCTTGAATGTGATGGAATACCTGATTTTGAAGAGATGTTTCCAATGCCTCTAAGAATCCTCTCTAGATTATCCACAATGGTAGGTAGGTTAGGATCTAGTCTACTCCTTGTGTATATTTTTCTCAAAGCCATTCAGATGAAAATTTCTAGTGGAGTTACCAAGGTATTTTCATCAGCCTCGAAAATTTTTGAGCTCCTGCTACCTCCAAGATTTCAACTTCGTTGTTTGAGCACAAACTTCAGCAAATATGTCTTTAGACTCTTGGCAGACGCACCAAAATGTTATCTCTAAATTGGTACTGATGGGCCACTCCACCAGACTGCTTAGAGTAACTCTTTCAAACCAAATTTTGACTGAGGGTTAGCCTCTTTAGCCTGAGAGAGCTCTCTCAACTTATCAAAGGATTTACTCAAATATGTCTTAAAACAAATGGCTAAATTTGGGAGTGTCTTAGTGTATTTGATTGTAGGTGAAAAATGGGAAAGATTTAACTACCATTGGGCTCATGGAGTCAATGAAAGGAATTCAATGACAAGCATTCCTACTTATGGAAACTGATGCTTTTTCTGTTTCAATGATATAACAACATTAACACATGGGAATAATAAGTAACTTAATGCTAAAAGGATGTTAGAGCATGTATGGCATGAATTATGGGTAATTTAACATCAAGAAAACTGGAAGCAAGATATAAAAGAAACACATAAACTCATTAAAAACATATGAAGAATCTTAGGTGAAGTAGGAAACAGTCACTATCTGTCTATTACTGATATGAATAAATTTAAAATAGTAGCTGTGTCAAAAGCATTATCCAACCCCTTCTCATTTGATTTCTGTCTATAAACAGACCCTTTTTTCTTACATAGGATCTGCCCAGCTGGCTAGATCATCGAACCATGACATTAACACCTAATCATAACTGAAAACTACATTTCTGGAACATAAAAGGACACCTAGAAATTTAAGACTTACTTTCCTAATAGGACTCTGCTTAATTTTATTTCATCCACTTCTCTAATAGTGGAACAATTATATAGATAGAGATGAGATTCTCGAGTAGAATTCTCCATGACCAAGACATGAATGTACCCCAAGAATCTAGGAACAACAATCCTATTTTCTAGGAAAGGATTAACATTATCTAGATTTTGTCTTCATGCTAGTTTGTATGTGTTGAAGATGGCAACAAGAAACAGTGAAGGAGGCATCCTGAAACATCTTTCCTGATCCTAGTTGGAAAGTGATCACCTAAACTAGGTGGAGGCCACACAGGTGATTTTTGTCGCAAAGTCTATTTTTAGACTATGTCTATTTTTAGACATATGGAGCATATTCTACTCAGTTGCGGGATGCTATTTATGGATGATTGGTCAAGTTGGAAAAATAGATGGATTTCTGTTTTTTAGACATATTGGGGCGGAATCTATTTTTAGATTGCAGATGCAAAAATAGATATATTCGAATATTATTAGCTCTTAATAATATTTGGACTATAAACATTATCTTATTCTCTTGAAGCACTTCGGTTGATGCTGGATGGCACATGGTGCAGCCAGAAAAATCGGCTTTTCTAGGGTTTAAGTGAAGCTATTGCATGAAGACTTCAGTTAGAACTCATGTGACAGAGTTTGGTGGAGTTGATTGAGGATGTTAGTGGAGTTGTATTCAGTTTAACTAATCTAAACATAGTTGAGCTTTTTGTATCCAAGTTAACTAATAGATACAATTAGTGAGAGTGGTGTGAATTAATTATTAATTAATTCACTAATTATAAACTCATAAATCAACTAAGGAATACATCAGTTAACTTCAGTGCATGGACTGTTTCAGTGGAGACCAGTGCAGAAATAGGTGAAAGAGCAGGTTAACTATCAGTTGTGACTATACTATTGTTATTTGCAACACACAAATGGGTGGAGTAACCCATGAGGATTGTGCAGTTCAGGCTGGGTGGTTTATCTATATAAAGAGGCCATCCCATAGCTTGAAAATGCAATTGAGGTTGGATATCAAGTGGCTAAAGGTTGGAGCATGAGTTTTGCTAGATCTAGCTTGATAGTGTGTAGCAAGGGAGGTAGTGCATGAGAGCTTGCAAAGAGCTTTGTACTATGATTGTTACATGATCTCCATGACATGTATAATATACAAATAGTTGGGGGTTTTCAGCTTTAAGCTTTCCCATGAAATACTGTGTTCATATGTGTGAATTTTTATGGCTTTAATGTGTGCATGCAATTGATTTTATTTCCACATGTGATGATCAATGGTAGAAGAGATTCTATATTATGCATGAAGCTGAAATGGTGTGTGATCAGGAGAATCTCAGTGGATAACATATCAGTTATTCAAATTTCTACATGGTATCGGAGCGATATTGATCATTGGAGCAATTGCAAGACATTGAAGCGGTTGAGTTTTAGGATAAACTCAAGAAACATAAAGATGGAGAAAGCCGGAATTGCGACAAATTGTCCACAGAAGAAGAAAAATAAGCAGGCTACTGGGACTGCAGCTGGAGAGGCCTTAGCCTCACATTTTGAGTTGTATTTTTCACTGATCGCATGCTTGGCCTCAAGTATGATGGATTCAGTGTGGTTCTTGGACAGTGGTGCTTCCTTTCACATGACGGGAGATGTGAATCTTTTCAGTGACTTGGTGGAGAAAGATCTCCAGTTGCATGTTGAGTTGGGTGACAATGGACGATACAATGCGACCGGCATTGGTACCATAACCTTTCAGAGGGAGTCAGGTAAACTCATTCTTTTAAAAGATGTAGTGCATGTTCCAGGTTTAAAGAAGAATTTGATCTCAGTCGCAATGTTAGAGGATAAAGGGTATGATGTTGTCTTAAGTGAAGGAAAAGTTTTCTTTTGGCACAAGGCAACAGGACAAGTCAAGAAGGTTGGGATTCGGGCAAAGAATCTCTACAGACTTGAAGTAGATGGGATGTCTACGGAGCTTCCTACTGTTGGGAAGTGCATGAAAGACATGCAATTGATGCTTGAGAGGGAGCAAGTTTTGCATGCAGGTAAGAGTGAACCTTGGGATGTGGAGCAGCCACAAGATGAGGATCATGGAGTGGGAGAAACCACTCATGCAGAGAAATTTCATGCCATATGGGCAGAGGGAGTGCATGCATCTATACCACCAGGTGAGAGGTGGGGCAACATGCATGAATAATCCCAAGAGGATATTTCTGGGCAGAATTCATGAGATGGTGTGGATATCATGAGTTGAACCTGGCTACGAGGTGCCCACAGCGCAGCAGTAGCAAGGATCAGTTGGAGTGATGCAGGCAGATCAAAATGACAGTGTCGGATACTGGAGCGCGGATCAGAGTTGACAGCAAGTGCAGAGTGCATGGGTGCAAGAGTTCAACAACGCAGTGGTTCCTGATGACATGTGAAATTGGCCAAGCAGAATTCAAAGACTTTGATGATAGATGCATCAGACTGATTGAGTTGTTTGGAGCCTATTCATTTTCAGAGGAGTTGTAGAGCAGATGCATGGAGTTGCATGGCGCTTGTGAAGGTTGCAGGGCGAATGCATGGAGTTGCATGTCGCATGCAAAGACAATCCTTTCTTGTTGAGAGGGAGTGTTGAAGATGGCAACAAGAAATAGTGAAGGAGGCATCCTGAAACATCTTTCCTGATCCTAGTTGGAAAGTGATCACCTAAACTAGGTGGAGGCCACACAGGTGATTTTTGTCGCAAAGTCTATTTTTAGAATATGTCTATTTTTAGACATATGGAGCATATTCTATAAGTTGCGGGATGCTATTTATGGATGGTTGGTCAAGTTGGAAAAATAGATGGATTTCTATTTTTAGAAATATTGGGCAGAATCTATTTTTAGATTGCCAGTCTAAAAATAGATATGTCGAATATTATTAGCTCTTAATAATATTTGGACTATAAACATTATCTTATTCTCTTGAAGCACTTCAGTTTGATGCCTGGATGTGGCACATGCAGCTGACAGAAGGAAATACGCTTTTTCTAGGGTTTAAGTGAAGCTATTGCATGAAGACTTCAGTTAGAACTCATGTGACAGAGTTTGGTGGAGTTGATTGAGGAAGTTAGTGGAGTTGTATTCAGTTTAACTAATCTAAACATAGTTGAGATTTTTGTATCCAAGTTAACTAATAGATACAATTAGTGAGAGTGGTGTGAATTAATTATTAATTAATTCACTAATTATAAACTCACAAATCAACTAAAGAATACATCAGTTAACTTCAGTGCATGGACAGTTTCAGTGGAGACCAGTGCAGAAATAGGTGAAAGAGCAGGTTAACTATCGGTTGTGACTATACTATTGCTATTTGCAACACACAGATGGGTGGAGTAACCCATGAGGATTGCGCAATTCAGGCTGGGTGGTTTATCTATATAAAGAGGCCATCCCATAGCTTGAAAACGCAATTCAGGTTGGCTATCAAGTGGCTAAAGGTTGGAGCATGAGTTTTGCTAGATCTAGCTTGATAGTGTGTAGCAAGGGAGGTAGTGCATGAGAGCTTGCAAAGAGATTTGTACTATGATTGTTACATGATCTCCATGACATGTATAATATATAGATAGTTGGGGGTTTTCAGCTTTAAGCTTTCCCATGAAATACTGTGTTCATATGTGTGAATTTTTATGGCTTTAATGTGTGCATGCAATTGATTTTATTTCCGCATGTGATGATCAATGGTAGAAGAGATTCTGCATTATGCATGAAGCTAAAATAGTGTGTGATCAGGAGAATCTCAGTGGATAACATATCAGTTATTCAAATTTCTACAGTATGAATGACACACATGCCAAGTAATGGATGTCTGCTGGGATGTCCCACTATCTGTTTGGATGCCTCCAGGTGGCTCGCTGGTCTTCCATATGCCTTTAAAACCTTCAAAAACTCTTTAAAAATACCTCATTGTAAAACAAAGCATATTTAGGAAGTTTCATAGTGAAATATCGTAGCGTGCCCATTTATACCCTTTAACCTTCTCTTATGCCACCTCTTCTAGTAAAAAAGTGTTTGTTTTGTCAAAATAGCTAAATACAATCAAAATCTCTCCTTAGACCTCCATAAAGTTGATTTCAAATATATAAAAAAACACACTTCAGAAATTTTGTAGCGAATTTCAGCCCTCAAGCCTAGAACTCGCTACGAAACTGCCTGATATGGCTAAAACTACAGATTTGGTAATTTTCTTCAAAAATTCATCTTCTAAGTCAAAATTTGTGTCACCTCCAAGTTGTAAACTTAACAAAAATTCTTTGCATCAAATGTTGATTCCTTGGGTGCTTCATCTTCATTAACAACAAGTTGTACCTCAGGTTCCTCTTGTTGAGATTGCAACAAGATGATGAGCTTAGTGGAAAGGAGTCGCCTTCACTAAGTGGGCCCGCAGGGTATTTTTGGCGCAAAGTCTATTTTTAGAATATGTCTATTTTTAGACATATGGATCATGTTCTATGAGTTGCAGGATACTATTTGTGGATGGTTGGTCAAGTCGGAAAAAATAGATGGACTTCTATTTTTAGACATATTGGGCGGAATCTATGTTTAGATTGCTAGTCTAAAAATAGATATGTCGAATATTATTAGCTCTTAATAATATTTGGACTCTAAACATTATCTTATCCTCTTGGAGCACTTCAGTTGAGTGAACAGAAGTGGAACATGTAGCTGACAGAAGGAATTATGCTATTCCTAGGGTTTAGTGGAGCTATTGCATGTTGACTTCAATTAGAGCTCATGTGACAGAGTTTGGTGGAGTTGATTGAGGAAGTTAGTGGAGTTGTATTCAGTTTAATTGAGTTAAACATAGTTGAGCTAGTTGTATCTAGTCTAACTGATTGATACAATAGTGAGAGTGGTGTGAATTAATTATTAATTAATTCACTAATTATAAACTCATTAATCAACTAAAGAATACATCAGTTAACTTCAGTGCATGGACAGTTTCAGTGGAGACCAGTGAAGAGGTAGGTGAAAGAGCAGTGTGACTATCAGTTGTGAATATATTGGTGCATGAGTTTGCACCACACATTGATGGAGATGCCAATGAGGATTGTGCAGTACATACCAGAGGGATTTGAACTCAGGATGTGCAATTATTCATCTTGGATTGCGCAGTAGAGGCAGGCTAACAGGTGGAGCAGATTGGAGCATGTGTTTTGTATGATCTGAGCTTGTGTAGTGTGTAACAATTGGAGATTGTACTGAGAGCTTGTGAGGAGTTTGTACAATGATTGTTACATGATCCCTATCATTATAATATACAGATAGTTGGGGGGTTTCAGCTTTAAGCTTTCCCATAAATACTGTGTTTATATGTGTGATTGTTTATGGTTTTAATGTGCACATGCGATTGTTTATATTTCCGCAATTAATGATCAATAGTAGAAGAGGTTATGTATTATGCATGAAGCTAAAATAGTGTGTGATCAGGATAATATCGATGAATAATTTAACAGTTATTCAAATTTATACATGGTATCAGAGCTATATTGATCATTGGAGCAATTGAAAAACATTGAAGCGGTTGAGTTTTGTGCTGGTGGAATTTGAATTTGCAGCAGTGTTTTCTTGGTGTCGAAGTTGAGATGTCTTTCAACGGATTGCGATTGGAGTATGCCCTTGAGGGCAGCTCTAATTATATTGCATGGAAGGATAGGATGGAGGCGGTGTTGGATGAAAATGGGTTGAAGGAGTTCATAGATGCTAAAGTCCCAAGGCCTACTTCTAGCGATGCTGCCGTAATTGAGGCTTGGAAAAAGAAGACAGAAAAGTGTCGAAGGATTCTGTTAGAGGGCGTGAAGGATCACATAGTATCCAGCCTTCATGGTAAGGCTTCTCCATTCTTGATGTGGAAAGCTTTGACATATTTTTTCCAAAGTAAGAGCGACCAGAGGAAGTTGGTGCTCAAGGACAAATTCAGGAACATAAAGATGGAGAAAGGCGACAGTATGCCCAAGTACCTCACGAAGTTCATCCAATGTAGGGATGAGCTGAGAAGTGTGGGGGTGACTATTGATGATGAGGAATTGATGAGATTGGCTCTCCTTGGGCTTCCGAAGAGTTGGCACTCCTATCAGGACTCTGTCAATGGTCGGGAGAAATTTCCAGGATGGGAGCGACTTTGGTCGGATCTTGTGCAAGAGGAGATAAGGTGGAGTACCAAGGATGAATCTTCATCAAGGAAATCTGATGAAGAGAATTGCGCTTTGGCTGCCAAAGCAAAGAAGGGGAAGAGCAAGAATTCTTCTCATTCCGGTGCGAAAGGCAAGAAGCAGGACATGTCCAAGGTGAAGTGCTTTCACTGTCACCAACACGGACATTATGCCACAAATTGTCCGCAGAAGAAGAAAAATAATCAGGCTTCTGGATCTGCAGCTGGAGAGGCCTTAGCCTCGTAGTTTGATTTGGATTTTTCACTGATTGCATGCTTGGTTTCAAGTGTGATGGGTTCAGTGTGGTTTATGGACAGTGGTGCATCTTTTCACATGACAGGAGATCGAGATTTGTTTACTGATCTGGATGAGAAAGATCTTGGAGTGCACATCGAGATGGGCGATGATGGTAGATATAGTGCGATCGGTATCGGTACCATTTCCTTCGAGAGGGATTCTGGTAAACCCTTCAGATTGAAGGAAGTGATGCATGTTCCAGGATTGAAGAAGAATCTTATCTCTGTGGCGATGTTAGAAGACAAGGGATATGATGTTGTCTTTAGTGAGGGAAAGGATTTCCTGCGCAATAAGGCAACTAGCGAGACCCAGAGGATAGGGGTTTGACTTAAGAACCTTTATCAATTGTAGGTAGATGGCTGCGCAGCAATGGCAGGCAAGGCAGAAGGAGTGGTGAGCTGGGATGATGGCGAGTTGTGGCATCGGAGATTGGGCCACCTTCACCATGGAGCTTTGAAGATACTGTAGCAGATTTCTACTGGGCTTCCTAAAGGCACTTTTGCGCAGTCAGATTAGTGCAAGGGATGTACCTTGGGAAAATTTGTGAAAGCCACCTTTCACGAGAAGGATAGTCGCGCCACGACGATCCTTGAGATAATTCACACAGACATGTGTGGACCTTTCTCAGTATCTTCGACAGCAAAGCACAGGTATTATGTGATATTTGTTGATGTTTTTTCTCGTAATTGCTGGATATTCTTCATGTAGAAGAAAAGCGAGACATACTCAAAGTTCTGTGAGTTCAAGGCACTGGTTGAGAAAGAATCAGGGAAGTAGGTGAAGGCTCTAAGGAGCAACAATGGTGGTGAATTCATCTCTGGAGAATTCAAGGACTTTTTCATCGCAGAAGGAATTCGAGGAGAGCTCATAGCACCTCATATCCCACAGCAGAATGGGGTTGCTGAGCGGAAGAACAAAACGATCGTGGGTGCTGCACGGGCGATGTTGCATGACCAGGGCCTACCCCTTCACTTGTGGGCAGAGGCATGCAATAATGCAGTATATGTGCAGAACCGTTGTCCTCACAAGATACTTGGCATGATTACACTGGAGGAGGCGTTTTCTGGTAAGACACCTGATATTTCCCATTTGAGGATTTTTGGTTCACATGTCTACATGCATGTGATGAAGGATGCCAGAAAGAAGCTAGATTCGACTGCAGAGGTTGGGATATTTGTGGGGTACACTGATACGCCCCACAACTATCATGTGTATTTGCCAAACAGTCGCAAGATTGTTGTGCGACGGGATATCAAATTTCATGAGGAGAAAGCCATGAAGTGTTCGCTTGAGAGGGAGCCACACTTGCATGCAGATGAGGAGCTATTAGTTCCTAAGGATGAGTCTCTGGATGTGGATCAGCCACAAGATGAGGTTCATGGAGTGGAAGAGACCACTCAAGCGAGCGCCAGCCATCATAGGGAGGAAGCGCACTACGAAGGCCGAAGCGGCCCAGCTCAAGATGCAGAGAAGGTTGTAGGAGCACCTACATCACAGCGCAGACAGAGACAGTCACCTGACCAGTATACTGGATACATGGCTCTTATGAGCAAGTGTATCATGACAAATCCATCCTCTTTCGAGGAAGATGTGGAGGACCCCGCATGGGTAGATGCCATGGTGGAAGAGTATGATTCGATTGTCAGAAAGAGTGCGTGGGAGATTGTCCCAAGGCTGGAGGGGAAATCAGTGGTAGGTTCGAGATGGATCTACAAAGTGAAGCAAGTAGCTGACGAGAGTGTGGAGAAGTACAAGGAAATATTTGTTGCGCGAGGCTTTTCATAGATTGAGGGGATCGATTATGAGGAGACCTTTGCACCTGTCGCAAGGTATTCTTCCATATGGACGATTCTTGATCTCTTAGTGCAGATGGGGTGGCACATTCATCAGATGGATGTGAAGACTGTGTTCCTCAACGGAGTCATTGAGGAGGAGGTGTACATAGACTAGCCCGAAGGTTTTGAGATCTTCAGTAGTGAGTCGCATGTGTGCATGCTCAAGAGAGTGTTGTATGGGTTGAAACAAGCACCTTGTGCTTGGTACACACAGATAGACAGTTATTTCACCAGACTTGGATTCTCTGAAAGTCAGGCAGATCCGAACCTATACCAGATAGTGGTGGAGGGTAAGTTGCTAATCATTGTACTTTATGTAGATGATTTGATTTTGACAGGTGATGAGCTGTTGATACACTCATTCTCATGCAAGATGATCTTGCAAAGTATTTTAAGGATGAAGGACTTGGGCTTCCTTCATTATTTCCTAGGATTGGAAATTTGGCGGCGCGGTGATGGACTATTTTTCTCGGGGTAAGTATGCCCGGAAGTCTTGGAGAAGTTCAACATGCATGGGCACATGAGCACAGTGATAGCTCCTCCCCTACTGGTGGATGGAGGAAGGAGGATGCTACTTCGGCGGAGGTAGTGGATGCCTTGTTTATCGGCAGTTGGTGGGGTCACATATGTCTGGTCAATACATGACTCGACATATGCTATGCAGTTAACCGGCTTTCAAAACTATGTTTAAACCTACCAAGCTCTTTTTGAAGGCAGGGAAGCATGTATTAAGATATCTCAAAGGCACATCGGGATATGGATTGTGGTACAGACAGTCAGATGAGGTGAAACTGCATGGCTTCACGGATGTAGATTGGGCAGGGAGTCCAACGGACAGAAAGAGCACATCTGGAGGGATATTCAGTATCGGGTCTACAACAGTTTCTTGGTACAGCAGGAAACAGAGATCCATGGCACTCAGTTCAGCGGAGGCCGAGTACATGGCAGCAAGTTTGGCTGCATGCAAGGCTATATGGATGAGGAAGATCCTAGTCGAGTTGTTCGGTTCACACTTGGATCCTACTGTGATATATTGTGATAATCAGAGTTGCATAAAACTCTTGGTTAATCTAGTATTTCATGATATATCTAAACACGTTGACATCTGGTATCATCATATCAGAGATTGTGTGTAGTGGAAGATCATGTTACTTTCTTACATTCCTACGGAGAATCAGGATGCTGATATCTTGACGAAGGTGCTCACCAAGAGCAAATTCGAATACCATAGAGGCAGGATCGGGGTGGCAGATAATCCCTATCTTGTTGAGATGGAGTGTTGAGATTGCAACAAGATGATGAGCTTAGTGAAAAGAGTCGCCTTCACTAAGTGGGCCCGCAGGAGTATTTTTGGCGCAAAGTCTATTTTTAGACTATGTCTATTTTTATACATATGGATCATGTTCTATGAGTTGCAAGATGCTATTTGTGGATGGTTGGTCAAGTTGGAAAAAATAGATGGAATTCTATTTTTAGACATACTGGGCGGAATCTATTTTTAGATTGCCGGTCTAAAAATAGATATGTCAAATATTATTAGCTCTTAATAATATTTGGACCCTAAACATTATCTTATTCTCTTGGATCACTTCAGTTAAGTGCACAGATGTGGCACATGCAGCTGACAGAAGGAATTACACTATTCCTAAGGGTTTAGTGGAGCTATTGCATGGATACTTTAGTTAGAACTCATGTGAAAGAGTTTGGTGGAGTTGATTGAGGAGGTTAGTGGAGTTGTATTCAGTTTAACTAATCTAAACATAGTTGAGCTATTTGTATCTAGTTTAACTGATTGATACAATTAGTGAGAGTGGTGTGAATTAATTATTAATTAATTCACTAATTATAAACTCATTAATCAACTAAAGAATACATCAGTTAACTTCAGTGCATGGACAGTTTCAGTGGAGACCAGTGAAGAGGTAGGTGAAAGAGCAGTCTGACTATCAGTTGTGACTATACTGGTGCATGAGTTTGCACCACACATTGATGGAGATGCCAATGAGGATTGCGCAGTACATACCAGAGGGATTTGAACTTAGGATGTGCAATTATTCATCTTGGATTGCGCAATAGAGGCAGGCTAACAGGTGGAGTAGATTGGAGCATGTGTTTTGTATGATTTGAGCTTGTGTAGTGTGTAACAATTGGAGATTGTACTGAGAGCTTGTGAGGAGTTTGTAAAATTATTGTTACATGATATCTATCATTATAATATACATATAGTTGGGGGTTTTCAGCTTTAAGCTTTCCCATAAATACTGTGTTTATATGTGTGATTGTTTATGGTTTTAATGTGCGCATGTGATTGTTTATATTTCCGCAATTAATGATCAATAGTAGAAGAGGTTATGTATTATGCATGAAGCTCAAATAGTGTGTGATCACGATAATCTCGGTGAATAATTTAACAGTTATTCAAATTTCTACACCTCTACCAATCGCATTTTCATTCCTCTTCTCTTTAGTTCTTCTTCGATCATGTCCATTTTGTCTTCCAACTCTTTTAACTTCCCTTTGAGCCTTTTCCTCTCAGACTGTAACCACAAATTCGTTTTCCTTGTGTTTTTTACCACCCTCCTTAAGGGAAGGCTTCTCTTCAGCATATTTTTGGCATTTGACAAAGACTTATCATACTTGTGCAGCTGCTCTTTCATCTCTTTCTCAAAATCTGTCATTAGTTGTATGTCCACCTTGGCTTCTTTTAATTCCAACTTCACTTCAACTACCTCTTTCTAGGCCTCTCTTAATTTTTCTTGCAGAATTTGTAATCCAGTCTTTTCTTCAACATGTTCTTTCCCTTTCCTTTGTACAAAGACTTCTTCTGCTGCTGGGGATAGATCTATGATGTTCTATGGTTGCTTACCTTCACTGGCCTTCTTTTCTCCTTTTCTTTCCATGGAATCCTTTGCAATCTGTGACCTGTTCATTGACTTCCTTGGCTGGAAAATGAAACCAGCATCCTCTCCTGCAAAATCCAACTTCTTGGAAGACTTACCTTTCTTCAATTTTTTTCTATCTCCTTCAATATCTTCTACCTATACAATTGGGGATTCTTCAATATCTATTGCATGGAGGATGTCTTCCAGGTTTCCTTTGGCAAATGCTTGACTTCTTGTTACCCTCCTCTTGCTTTATTTGCTAATTCTTTGTTTTTGTCTTGAAAGTGATGGTTGGGAGATATTAATCTCTTGCAAAGGTTCAACTTCAATGTCCATTGGTTCTACAGGAGGTTGTCCTCCTTCTTTATCAATTTCTTCTATTACAGCTAGAGATGGAGTAGTTTTCGGTTTTGAAACTTTCTCTGGTTTCACTGCATCTACTTCATATCCACTCATAAAAATAAAAGAGGCTCAATCTCTATTTAACCTTTTTAATTCCTCCAGTACTAACAATTTGATCATACCATGGTGAAAGACTGATGTTTCACTACCCTCTGCCTTGACCTGGACTTTATCTAACATCTTCCCCAAACTTCTATATAAAAAGAAAGGTAGGTCGAGTGGTTGCTTACCAATAAATGTAGAAGGAGTATAAAATGATAATAATAAACCATGTGGAATCTCCCTTCGTAGGTGAAGTATTTTTGGACCACCAAAGCAATTTTGCATAATTTTCTTTCATATAACCCCTGGGGATGCCATTTGTCATGTCAACTCCTTTGTGCTCCTATTTGAGAAATTCTTCACAACTTTGCATTATGAATTTTGTGCCTTTGAACCATTCTTCACCACCACTGGGTATTTCTGTAGCTTGCGAGATAGCATCTCGAGACACTGTGAGGTTCAAAACTCCAACTTTTGAGGTTGTCCCTATAAAATTTTCTACAAATTATTTGGATACCTAGACATGGAAACCCTGCAGTTTTGACAAAAATGTAGGCAACCTACCTTCGTGAAGGCCTCCATAGCACTGGGATCTTCATTTAACAACTTCAAATCCATAGGTTCGTGCCTCACACAATAACCACCCTTGTTTGCTTTCTTCTTCGATGCCATTGATCCTTTATACTTCTCGCAGCCTCCTTGCTTATGACACCTGCATAATCAAAACTAAACAAAAACATGCTTTGTGTGGTGAAACAGCTCTCGAACAGTGACACTAAGATGCTTTACATGCAAGAATTGGATGATGAATGACAGATATCAGCTTGGGGTCAAGGTTTAAAAAGTAATTTGACAACTCAAGGGGAAAATATGACACATGTGACCATAAGAGGAAACTATTACCAAAGATATGACCTTGCATGCTTGGGAATTATGATAACTAACTCGAATGACCTTATCTTTGTATTCATCCATCAAAATTTGACATCTCACACTGCTTTGTCAATCTTTGCAGGAAAAAACCCAGTTTCGTAGCAAAAACAGTTAAACTGCTAGCATATTCTCTACGGAACTGTCAGGCAGTTTTGTAGCGAAATTTGTTGATTTACCATATAATTCGCTATGAAACTATGTAAAACTAACAAGTGGATTATATTTTTTATTTAAAATCATGGGAATGAAAACTAAATGATATGAGGTGGACTTGACTGATATGACAAGGCTCGAGGTGGGTTTAGACTTAAGGTAAACATCACCACATGTAATTTTCTTTTTTAATTTCATGAAAATGACTATGAGACAACATGAACCTAGGTGAATTACATGTAAAACCCTATCAATGAAAGTGTTAAGACTAATGAGTGATAACACTTTCTTTGACTAGTTCTACGATTTCTCCACGATATTCTAATCTTCGTTACGATTTTCTCTGCATTTAAACCCCATCTTCTTGAAATATACCCCATCTTGTTATTCAAGGTCACCATGAGGAGGCTTGATACCGGTTGATATCTCGTGATTTCTTTTCCAACCATATAAACCTCACCTACGGCCAGGATCACGAGGTTCATTTCACAGATTCATTTCCATTATTAGGGTTTTACGATTTTTGGCCCCCAAGTCTAAATCCAAGCAACCTCTAAAAAATACCTAAAGAAACCTCCTGTGATACCAAATGATCCATAAATTGTCATGGATATTCCACTCGACAGTTCGTCACAACAGATCTAATAATATTATATTAAAATTCTGAAAATTCTACACTATTACAATTTATTAAAATATAATTTGGATTTAACTGTAATTAGTGCATGCATGTGAATGGAAATTATGCCGAAAAGTAGAGAACGATAAACTAAGCACGCACACACAAAATACACTATATATGCTCTCTGGGAAACCCTTTCGAGAGAAAACCTAACTGTTGGGTGCCAAATTTGCACTTATTTCCTACATTTGTTTCCCCTATTTTACCTCATGACTATAACCATTGGGACTATCTTTGCCTCTTTTTCCTACCGTTCTATCTTAACTTGTGTTGTTTCACCTTATTTTCATTACCTTGCCATTTCATTAATTATTATGATGTATCGTGTCTTTTTATGACTAATTGAGGATGAATGTTTTGAGAAGATCTATGGTATTTTGTTGTCTTTCCAGATTCTATTTGTAGCACAAAATATCTTGAGCATGATGTGTATAGGAGAAGTTAAAGGTATGATGTTACAGTGAGGCACATTACACCATGGCGTTGTTATAGCATGCTGTTACAGAATCGCTGATGAACTATTGTTACAGTTGTACTAGGCTCGCAATATCTCCAAAAATATTGCGAACCAAGCTCTGAAATTTTTGACGAATTTCCTCAGTATTTCAGCTTCGCACCATACGAATTTTAGATTCTGAACCTTCGTAGAAAAAAAATTATAGCTCAAATTCCATGATGACCTATTTAGGAGCTTGAAAAAAGACCTAACTTCCACAGATGATATCTCGAAAATATTACGAACCAAGCTCTAAAATTTTTAGAAAATCTTCCTCGGGATTTCGGTTTCGCACCCTAAAAATTTCAGCTTCTGAAAATTTGTAGAAACAAAGTTATAGCGAAAATTCCACGATGACCTGTTTGGAGCAGCGAAACCCTAGAATCCAAAGCTCTGTTACCAAATGTTGTGAAACCAGCTCCAAAAAGAGAAGAAAAGAGATATCAATGCCTTAGAAATAAGCCACTTCGAGGGGGCAACCTCCAATACATTACATGAATGAAAAATTCTTGGATGATACAATTTACAAAACCTCCTTTCTATATATAAGGAGTCCATGGGGCCATAATGTAATCCTAGTGGGCCACAATGTAATCCTAGCCGACCTAACAATAATAATGTAAGGGCACAATAATAATAATATGGGGGTTACAAGGGTACAACAATAACAATAAAGGGGTTACACTAACAATAATAAGGCACTATACTAGTAATATATGGGCCTAACATGCTCCTCTCCTTCAAAAAAGTGTTGTCCTCAATGCTTGAGTAGCTGTGGGTGCTTCTGTATAAAATTCTCATCCTCCCATGTAGAATCTTCAGTGGGTAAGTTCTTCCACTTGATGAGATACTCTGAAATTTATCGATTCCGTAGCTGTCGAGTTCTTGTTTCCATGACCGCTTCAGGTTCCAATATGATTTTTCCTTCCTCATCGAGTTCTGGAAATATTGTTTGAGCTTGGAAGATTTTCACCTATAACCTTCTTTAAGCATGAAACATGGTCAACTAGATGTACTGTGAGAACGAACGAGCTCCAATTTGTATGCCATAGTACCAATCTTTTGCAACACCTTGTAAGGACCATAGTAATTTGGCGATAATTTATTATCCTTCTTAGCTTGCTTGAGGGACATTTGTTTGTATGGTTGTAGCCGTAAAAATACCCAGTCTCCCACATCAAAACTTCTCTTGCTGCGATGTTGACCTGCCTGTTGTTTCATTCGATTTTGTGCCAAATTCGGGTTATCCTTTAAGAGTTGGAGAACTTCTTGTTGATGGTCGATGTGATCTTCCACTACTTGAACGTTCAATTTTTCTCTTAAATATTATGTGATGGATGGTGGATGATATCCATAAAGTGCCATAAATGGTTCATTTTTGCTGCGGTATGGAAGGAAGTGTTATACCACCATTTAGCGAGAGGTAACCACTTGACCCATTGTGTTTGTTTATCGAGATCGAAAACAACGAAGATATCCTTCAAAACATGTATTTACTATCTCTGTTTGACCATCAGATTGAGGATGATAAGATGAGCTATGAGCTAGTTGAGTACCCAAACAAGAAAATAATTCTGTCCAAAAATTTCCTGTAAAAATGGGATCTCTATCACTTACAATAATCTTGGGGTTTCCATGTAGCTTTTGAATTGTTTCCATAAATGCCATAGAAATTGTACTTGCTTTAAATGGATGAGATAATGCACAAGAGTGTGCATACTTGGTAAGTCTATCAACTTCCACCATGATGACATTCCTTCCTTCGGACTTAGGTAAACCTGTAATAAAATCCATTGAAATCTCCTCCCAACATTGACTTGGAATGGATAAAGGTTGTGGAATACCCGGGGTCTTAATTGTCTCAACTTTATTTTGTTGGAAAACCAAACATTCGGCCACAAAATTTTGAATATGAGATTTAAGGCCATCCCAAAAAATTCTTTCTTCACCCTGTGGTAAGTTTTTAAAAATCTTGAGTGTCCTCCTAAAGGAGAAGTGTGCAATTCCGAAGAATATTTTGTTTTAGTTGGGGAGTATTACAAAGATATAAGCGATCTTTGTACCATAAGGAATCATTTTTCCAACTAAATGTATCAGATGTACTAGGATCTTGCTAAAACTTTTGAATGAGTGTCCACACTTCTTCGTCCTTCTTTCATTCATCCCTTGCTTTAGTTATCTAATCTGGTTGGATAATAGAAATGGCACAAGGCAATGCTTCCACCTCTTCATTCTTTCTTGAGAGTGCATTTGCAACAACATTTAGCTTCCATTTTTTGTAGATTATTTCAAAGTCATAACCCAACATCTTTGTGACCCATTTTTGCTGCTCTTCTGAAGATAGTCTTTGTTCCAAAAAGTGTCTAAGGCTATCATGATTAGTTTTTACCTTGAAGTGTCTTCCCATTAGGTAAGTTTGCCATTTCTTTAGTGCATGCAGTATTGCTAACATTTCCTTCTCATAAATAGGTTTCTTTAAATATTTTTCTTTGATTGGACGACTTTCAAAATCAATGAGTCTTCCTTCCTACATTAAAACTGCACCAATTCCATTTCCTGAGGCATCACATTCCACAATAAAGGTTTTTGTGAAGTTTGGCGTAGCTAAGACTGGTGCTAGGCACATTGCCTCTTTAAGATGTTCAAAGGCCTTAGTTGCTTGAAGAGTCCATGAAAATGCATCTTTCTTCAATAATGTTGTTAGAGGTGCTGCTATTCTCCCATAATTCTTAACAAACTTGCGATAATACCCTGTTAACTCGAGAAATCCTCACAACTGCTTTATGGTCGTGGGGACTTTCCATTCCTTAATGGCTTTAATTTTTTTAGGGTCTACTTTCACACCCTCATGAGATATAATATGACCCAGATATTCCACCTCTTGTACTCCAAAGAAACATTTGGATGCTTTTGCATATAATTGTTTCTCCTGCAATAGTTTGAGTACCCTGTCAACATGTTCCATCCTTCAAGAAGACAAGACTGCTATAGATTAGTATATCATCAAAAAATACTAGCAAAAATTTTCTCGGAAGGGTTTGAAAATGGAATTCATCAACCCTTGAAATGTAGAAGGTGCATTGGTAAGGCCAAAAGGCATGACTAAAAATTCATAATGACCCTCATGAGTTCGAAATGTTGTTTTCGAAATATCTTCAATCTTCATTCTAATTTGATGATATCTTGAACGAATATCCAACTTGGTAAAATAAATTGCTCCATGTAATTCATCCAATAAGTCATAAATCACAGGAATGGGAAATTTATCTTTAATAGTGAGCTTATTGAGCTCCCTATAATCCAGACACATGTGCCATGATCCATCTTTTTTGTGCACCAATACTACTTGAGTAGAAAAAGAACTTTGACTAGGTTGAATTATACCAGCCTCTAACATTTCTGCAATCATACGTTCAATTTCGCTCTTTTGGACATAAGGATATCTATAAGGCCTAATGTTTGGAGGAACAATTCCTGGAATCAAATGAATAGCATGATCATGATCACGAATATGTGATCCTTTGGGAGTTTCAAACACCTTGGAATGATTGTCCAAGACTTGTTGGAGATCTGCAGAAATAGATGATTATGATGTCAGAACTTCTAGTGAGCATAATTGTGCAGTTACACCTCGTTGTTCTTTCTTTAGAAGCTTTGTCATGACATTAGAGCTTATTATCCTTCATGGCTTCCCCTCAATACCCCGTAATTCAACTTCCTTTCCTTCTAAAAAAAATTTCAAGAAAAGTTCTTGAAAATTAAAAGCTACCATCCCCAAAGATTGTAACCATTGTAATCCTAGTACAACATCGGCACCTCCCATAGGAATGGAAAGAATTGGAATAGTCAATACATATTCCCCCATGGTTAGCTTAATATTATGGCATTTTCAGTATAGTTCCTCCATTTGCAACCATAACTTGACATTCTAGTGTTGGGTATAGGAAACAATTCAATTCCTTGGCTACCTTGCAATGAATAAAATTATGGGTACTTACTGAATCAATCAACACTATTACCTTTTTCTTCTTGATATGTCCTTCTATATTGAGAGTTTGAGGAGTGGTAATTCCTGCCAATGCATTACACGATATGGTCGGACTCATTTCTTCCTCTTCTAGGGTTGGTTCCTGTTGTATATCCTCTTCTTGTTCATTTTCTTCTTCCTCTTCACAATCTATGTAAAATAATTTCTTCTCGGCGCATGACCTTTAGTGTATTTCTTCATCACAACTCTATGGCCCCTTTGCTCTTTTTTCTTCCAATTGTTGTGGTGTCAACCTTGTAGGTTGTGGAAATCTAGGCGTGGCCACACTTCCTTCTTTATAGAATTGAGTGGTAGGCTTCCTTGTTGCCATAATTTTACATTCAACTTTTCTTGCCAACTTTGAATGCCTTCTCTAATGAATCAGGTTCCCGAACGTGAACTTCATGTTGAATGTTATCCTTTAAAGTTCCTATGAAGAGATCAATCCTGTGTTCCTCTGGAGACTATCAATTACCCTTATATTCAATTTTTGGAAGTCCTCAATGTGCTGCCCACTAAACCCTTTTGTTTGAGATTTATCAATTGGGTAAAGAAGGTGTTGCTCTTTGTATCCTCATATTGTGCTATCATTTCTTCCGTAAAAATTGACCAAGTGACAATTTTTTTACGGGAGCAAAGCCATCGATACCATATAAATGTATTTTATTCTAAATGTAAAGTTGCAATGCGTACCTTTTGTGTGTTTTGCACGTTATGGAGATCAAAATATTGCTCCATTTGTAGTAACCATGTTACAGGATCCTTTCCATCAAACTTCCTCATATCCATTTTTGGAATATTGTGGTTCTTCCCACCAACATTAGAGTTTATAAAATCATGATTAACATTGATTTTGTTCTCATCATGAGGTTCTTCTACTATCTTTTCACCATTAGGAAACATTTCTTGTATCAACTTTGTCAAACCTTCAATGTATGTTTTTAGATCATCCATCTTAGCTTCCATGCCGACTTCATTCCATCCATCTTAGTTTCCATGCATCCATCTTAGTTTCCACGCCTTTCTTCAAACCGTCCATCTTCACTTCCACGCCATCCATCTTAGTTTCCACGCCTTTCTTCAAAACTTCCATTTCATTTTTTTTTTGCTCTTTGCGAGAGTGAAATTTGTTGCAATTGCTCTTGTAATTTTGATATGTCATGTTGCCATTCTTCGTCTTCATGAGTCATAGTAGAGCCTTATAAAGGCTTAATGGGTGTTGAATTATTTTTAGGTGCCATTTTAGAATCCAATACTGATATCTATTCTACATTATGCCCTTGGAATCAATTCAACTCGATTCTTCAAACAAGACTTATGCAATTCGGAAAAAAAGATACACACCTTTTACTTGCTTTTGAGGAGCTCGATATTGAAATTGAATTATCTACCTTAATTGAAAATCTTCAATATCCCAAATTCAATACGTAGTATCCCTCTGAAGCTTCTTTCAAATGCCACGGGTCTGATCTAATTTGGATTCCCCAAGACAAATTTGTGTCCAATCTCCCACAATAACCTAATTTTGGACTGGTTCCGTAGAGCAAACTTGTAGGACTTTCCACGTGTCACTGTTTCATCCTTTGTCTCAGAAATTGATAGCCAAGAAACTAAAGTCTATGTGCTTGCGACCACTTTTAACGGCACTCAAATCCACTGCATAGAGAGAGAGTTATTGAACTTTTCCCACGATCACCTCTTTGAGACGAAATTAAGGAGCCTGAAAAAACACTACCTTCCATAGATCATATCTCCAAAAATATTGTGAGCCAAGCTCTGAAATTTTTTGACGAATTTCCTTAGGATTTCAGCTTTGCACCATACAAATTTCAGATTCTGAACCTTCTTAGAAAAAAATTTATAGCGAAAATTCCACGATGACCTGTTTGGGAGATTGAAAAAATACCTAACTTCCACAGATGATATCTCCGAAAATATTGTGAACCAAGCTCTAAAATTTTTAGAAAATCTTCCTCAGGATTTCAGCTTCGCACCCTAAAAATTTCAGCTTCTGAAACTTCGTAGAAAAAAGTTATAGCGAAAATGCCACGATGACCTATTTGGAGCAGCGAAACCCTAGAATCCAAAGCTCTGATACCAAATGTTGTGTAACCAGCTCCAAAAATAGAAGAAAAGAGATATCAACGCCTTATAAATAAGCCACTTCGAGGAGGAAACCTCCAATACATTACATAAATGAAAAATTATTGGATGATACAATTTACAAAACCTCCTTTCTATATATAGGAGTCCATGGGGCCATAATGTAATCCTAGTGGGCCACAATGTAATCCTAGCCGACCTAACAATAATAATTTAAGGGCACAATAATAACAAAATGGGGGTTAAAAGGGTACAATAATAACAATAAAGGGGTTACACTAACAATAATAAGGAACTATACTAGTAATATAGGGACCTAACATTCATGAATCAAGCGAGGTTGTCCATTCTTCTTATTTCATCAGATTAAAGAGACCATGGTAGCCATGGCCTACAGGTATGCCTCCATATTTTTCGTCTTTTTATCCTTGGAATAATGTTTATAATAGTCAAAAATATCCATGGCAGTATCCTACTCCTTCCTTAACAAAATTTTCTTCACCATGGAACCAATGGCCTTCCCCTCCACCAATGCAATATCCTCCATCGCAACCTCATCCTTGGAGCCAGAATTGGAGAAGTAACAACCAAGGTCTAGTACCCCCTACACTACCAATGGAAAAATAGTTACAACTGCCTTCTCTTCAAAATCCTACACCTTCTGCCTGAACCCAATTACCTATACAATCCATATAATAAGACAGCCCAGAGCATAGACTCTCTGGTTAACTTCCAAAATTATCGTATTACTCCTATTGGACTCAACGAGGTTCAGCTTCGATCGAGAAATTTTTTCGACCTGGACACACTCCCATTATTACCGAAGAATAATGTGAGACACCTAAAAAGGATATGGGCGATTATGAGGCAGTTTTTACACATGTAACAGCTGATACAACACCTGTTGTTACACTTGTAGCAGCCAGCTTGGGTGGGTCTATTGTTTCTACATCACCCAAACAGAGTAAGGCTGGTGCATCTGTGACAACTGACTCAGTTGTTAACATTGAGGATCCTCCATACCCTCAATGATTAACTGAAACTGGGCCAACCTCACAACCTAAATCTAAATTCCTCAAGGAATTGCAAAATTTGTATGTGCAGATTTCACTATTACAGGATCTTAAGGAGGTACCTATCTATGCTAAAATAGTAAGGGATATATGTGTCAAAAATCCTAGAAGAAAACCAAAATACCCTACTACTATCAATGTTATGGGGAAACTGTCCGATCTTATGATTGATCAGCCTCTGTTGACTAAATATAATGACCCAAGGAATCCTACAGTGGCTGTCCATATTGATGATCAACCCATAACCAACAATTATATTGATTTGGGGGCAGCCAATAATTTCATAACTAAAGACCTATTTATCTCGCTAGGACTTCATGGACTTGGACATACACCCATAGTGCTTGAATTAGTAGATAGGTCTTGTGTCAAGCCTGAAGGAATGATAGAATATGTGGTTATCATTATGGCTTCTTGGAATTATCTGGTTTATTTTCTCATTTTAAAAACCATGTCCAATCTGGGGGGTCATCCATTAATCTTGGGAAGACCGTGGCTAGCCACGACATACACATATATCTGGTGTAGGTCCGGATCTATGGTTATCTCAGATGGGAAGGCCACTTATAACCTAAACCTTTACCCCTAGCTAAACCTCACATGGATTTGAGTAGTCCCTGGTGGGACAAATTTCAGCCTGAATCTAATCTTTCCCTACCTCTCCTCATGCTTGGAAAAACAAAATGCTTTAAGGATGAGAGAAAGGATGATATCATTAATGGTTTTATTAGCAATTCACTCTATGTTTCCTCCATTAGAGATCCTAGGGAAGAAGATGATGTAGATGATGTAATCATTGAACATTTGTAAACTACTCTACATAATACCAGCAGTCCCATTGAAATTGAACCTGAGAAATGTTTAAACATTAATCCTAACTTGACTGCTAAACAAAACAGATTGCTGATACAGCTGTTACAGAAATATAAGAAGGAATTTTCATGGTACTATATTGATATGAAACGAATCCATCCTGGTCTATGCACTCACCTCATTTATCTTTAAGAGGATTGCAAACCATTTAGACAACCGCAGCGCCGAATGAACCCCGCACTTAAGGAGATAGTTAAAGAAGAATTGCAAAAATTCCTTAATGCTAACTTCATCTACCCCATTTCTGATAGATAGTGGGTTTCATCTCCACTTGTCATAGTTATGAAAAAGAAAGGAAAGTGGAGATTTTGTGTAGACTATAGATAGATTAACAAGGCCACTCAAAAAGACCATTTCCCTTGACCATTCATTGATCAGGTCCTGAATACTCTCTCTGGGAAAAAAAAATTCATTTCTGGATGGGTTCAGTGGCTCTAATCAAATAAAAATTGCCCCAGAAGACCAAGACAAGAAAAACTTCACTTGCCCTTAGGGTAATTTTTCATACAGAGTCCTTCCTTTTGGCCTGTGTAATGCGCCAACAACTTTTTAGAGGGAAATATTGGGTATTTTTTCTGATCTCTTAAATGACTGCCTTTAAATATTTATGGATGATTTTACACCCTATGGGGATGCCTTGAAGAAAAAATTAGTCAATTTGAAAAAGGTACTGGAACGTTGTGAACAAACTAATGTTTCTTTGAGCATGGAGAAATGCCACATGATGATGACCGAGGGAATTGTGATGGGACATTTCATTTCGACGGATGGAATCAAGGTATATCCTACAAAAATTGAGGTAATCTAGAAAATCCCAACTCCTAAGACTCCAAAATAGGTAAGTATTTTTTTGGGACTTATAACCTAAACCTTTACCCCTAGCTAAACCTCACATGGATTTGAGTACTCCCTGGTGGGACAAATTTCAGCCCGAATCTATTCTTTCCCTACCTCTCCTCACGCTTGGAAAAACAAAATGCTTTAAGGATGAGAGAAAGGATGATATCATTAATGGTTTTATTAGCAATTCACTCTATGCTTCCTCCATTAGAGATCCTAGGGAAGATGATGTAGATGATGTAATCATTGAACATTTGAAAACTACTCTACATAATACCAGCAATCCCATTGAAATTGAACCTGAGAAATGTTTAAACAATAATCCTAACTTGACTGCTGAACAAAAAAGATTGTTGATACAGCTGTTACAGAAATATAAGAAGGAATTTTCATGGTACTATATTGATATGAAAGGAATCCATCCTGGTCTATGCACTCACCTCATTTATCTTAAAGAGGATTGCAAACCATTTAGACAACCGCAACGCCGAATGAACCCCGCACTTAAGGAGATAGTGAAAGAAGAATTGCAAAAATTCCTTAATGCTAATTTCATCTACCCCGTTTCTGATAGATAGTGGGTTTCATCTCCACTTGTCATAGTTCCAAAAAAGAAAGGAAAATGGAGAGTTTGTGTAGACTATAGATAGATTAACAAGGCCACTCAAAAAGACCATTTCCCTTGACCATTCATTGATTAGGTCTTGAATACTCTCTCTGGGAAAAAAAATTCATTCCTGGATGGATTCGGTGGCTCTAATCAAATACAAATTGCCCCAGAAGACCAAGACAAGACAAACTTCACTTGCCCTTAGGGTACTTTTGCATACAGAGTCCTTCCTTTTGGCTTGTGTAATGGGCCAACAACTTTTTAGAGGGAAATATTGGGTATTTTTTCTAATCTTTTAAATGACCGCCTTTAAATATTTATGGATGATTTTACACCCTATGGGGATGCCTTGAAGAAAACATTAGTCAATTTGAAAAATGTACTGGAACGTTGTGAACAAACTAATGTTTCTTTGAGCACAGAGAAATGCCACATGATGATGACTGAGGGAATTGTGATGGGACATTTCATTTCGGCGGATGGAATCAAGGTATATCCTACAAAAATTGAGGTAATCTAGAAAATCCCAACTCCTAAGACTCCAAAATAGGTAAGTATTTTTTTGGGACATGCAGGGTACTATAGGAGATTTATAGAAAAATTTTCAAAGATTGCATCTTCTCAGTTTTCCTTTCTCTTGAAAGATGTGGTATTTGTGTGGAGAGGAAAGTGTGAGCAAGCCTTTCTTAAGTTAAAGAACTGTATAACAGTAGCACTTGTTTTACGAGGACCAAACAGGAGATTTCCATTCCATATCACTACAGATGCATCTGACATAGTTGTGGGTGTTGTTTTGGGGCAGCTGGAGGAGAAGAAACCTTATGCCATTTATTACATCAGAAAGAATCTAACTCCAACAAAAATCAACTACAGAGTGACTGAAAAGGAATTCCTAGCAGTAGTGCATGGTATCAAAAAATTTCTGCACTACATCACTAGGTATCAAGTATTTGTACACACTGACCATGTTGCAATTCGGTTTGTAATGAACAAACCTGTTACTAATGGTAGAGTTACATGAGGGTTATTTTTGTTAGATGAATTTTATATCACTATTTTAGATAAACCTGGAAAGGATAATGCAATTGTTGGTTTTCTTTCTAGATTAACTATAAGTGATGACTGCACCACCACTGAGGATTATTTTCTAGAGGAATATCTTTTTTCCATCTCTACTCACTCACCGTGGTATGTAGATATAGCCAATTATCTTGCTGCAGGAAAATTTCCACACCATTTATCTTCCAAAGAAAAGAGGAAGATTATATAACAGAGTGATACTTACTCCTGGATAGAGGGAAATCTCTATCACATTGGGCCAGACTTTCAGATTAGACGATGTGTTAGATAAGATGAGGTATTTGAGATCTTGAAATATTTTCATGAGGAACCTTGTGGAGGGCACTTCGCTAATAAAAGGAAAAGATACAAAGTACTCTCAATAGGGTACTACTGGCCAACTATATTCCAGGATGATAAGAAGTTTGTGAATGGATGTGATATTGTCAAAGGATGGGCCAACCTCTGAAATCAGATGAGATGTCGTTACAGCCTCAGATAGTGATAGAACCATTTGAGAAATGGGCCCTGGGCTTTGTAGGGCCAATTAATCCTTCACCACAATAAAAATCATACATATTGGTCTACACCGAGTGTGTTACAAAGTGGGTCAAAGCAAGGGCACTAATTAGAGCTACAGAGTAGGTTGTTTCAGACTTCCTGTTTGAAGATATATTTGTTCGCTTCAGGATACCCAGGGAGATAGTGACTGATGGAGGGCCTTAGTTCACATCCCATTTTATCAAGAAGTTAGTTGAGAAGTATGGAATTCATCACATGATCACTTCATATTATCATCCACAAGAAAATGGTCAAGTATAAAGCACCAATAAATTCATTGAGGGAATATTAACAAATACAATAGCTAGCCACCGAAGAAATTGGGCTGAGAAACTTCCAGAGGTGATGTGGGCTTACAGAACAACATGGAGGAATACTACAGGATTCTCACCATATTAATTAGTGTATGGTAAGAATCCTCTTTGAGATAAAGAAATTAAGAACAACATTTCCTGTCAATCTGGATGTAATCACAACACATAAATAAAGATTGAACCAACTCAATGAGTTGGAAGAGAAATGATTGGCTACTATTCAACAGATAGATATCATTTAGCAAGAGAGAGATAGATGGCATGATGGGTTTATTAAGAAGAAGAAGTTCTAGAAAGGAGATTAGGCTTTCTTGTATGATTCAAGGTTCAAGGATTTCAAAGGAAAGCTCTACACTAGATGGCTAGGTCCTTACTAAGTAGACACAATATTTGACAATGGGACTGTACAATTGGTCACCATCGATAGTGCTAAGACGTCATTACTAGTTAATGGGCAGTGTTTAAGGTTATATCATCAACCCACTTTGAAGGAATCATTTGTTAACATTGTCGCAGACTCTGATCTTCATGTTACAGAGGCAGGGGAACATTCCCATTTGCAGCCTGAAATTTGAAATTCCAAAAGTGCAACAGCTAAAAACCACCCTTGTGGCAGTTGTTACACCTGTTAAAAAAAACAACATAATTGTTTTTTAATAATAATAATAAAATAAATAAATAAAAAATTTGACTATTAAAACCTCTTTCCGGGGCACAGTCACACAATTTGTAACAACTGAAAAACCACTTCTATGGCAGATGTTACACGCATTTTTTTCCATTCCTAAAACATCATCCTTCCTTCCTGATACATTTTAAAATATGATGTTATTCATTTGATTTTATTTATGTACCTATTTCTCCTAATCATCATGTTTTCTGAAGAATAAGCTGAAGGTTTTCTTGGTTGTTACACATGTAACAACTGACAGCCATAAACATTGTTTCTCATGTTTCGTTGCATGACAACAATAATTGTGCCAGCCAAGTGTGACCGCCACGATCACTGCAAGAAGTACGTTGCGAATTCAAAATCATCCTCCACGTCACTTCAGGTACATCATTCAAAAGGTAACGTCATCATTTATGATTTGGTGATTAATGGAAAAATTAATGATATTCTCGTGATGGTCGTGGGCGGCCATGACCATTAAATCTAGGGGGGATATATCTTGTAATCATTGAAAAAGTCCATAGTCATAAACCGTTATCAACTCTGCATGCACCCACTTAATAGCAAAATCCCCAATAATGACTAAATCCGGACGGAAAGAGTGTGTGTACTTAGAACCAATTACTTTCCATAACAAGACATTTATGAAGAGTTTTGTGAGGTACGGTTTGGTAATTCGTAAATCCTGCCACCTCCCATCTCCCTCCTCAACTGAAACCTCGTATCCTTGTATCAATCTCGTCATCTGCGATAAGCAGAGTAAGACGTCAAGAGAAAGTAAGAAATGCAGTGACATTACAATGGGTTGAACAGTAAGGAGAAAATTTAGAAACAAAAACAAGATGGGTGGAGTAGTAGTTATACACGAGTCAGATTCCATGGATGCCTTGTAGAACTATCCATAAGCCTATTAGTTATTCAGAGATGATAGATGGATTGATTATTTCTAGAAGTTGTAAGGCTCGGATGAGGCAGTTGCAATAGAATTCGCTCAGAATTTGAATAACAACCAGATCCGAGTTAGGGGCCTGCAAATTGAGGTGACTGAAGAAGTAATTTCCCAAGTAACTACATTTCCAGTAGAGGGATGGAGGTGGTTTAACAGAAAATTCAATGACCCCTCTTTGAAAAAATACTTCCTCGAAGGAGAAGAAAAGTTGGAGAAGAAAGGGAGAGGAATTGACAAGTTATCACTCCCTCAACCATGGGAAGATGTTTCCTTGGGTTTAATTAAATAATTTACTTGTGAGGGAAGATCCACCATTTTTTTTAATTATCACTTCCCTCTACACAATCACCTTCATCACCAATAAAAGATTAACCTTCCATTCTACTTATTGGGGAATATTAAGCATACGACGGTGGTAGTAAAAAAAACAACACATTCGGAAGAATGTATGACCAATCACAGACTCATCAAATTGATTGTGCTGGATGCCCTAAGCCAGCAAGGAATGATCTGGGAAGAATTAAAGCAAAAAAGGATGAGGACAAGTCGGTGAAAACAAACCGTGACTTCAGAAGGAAGTCAGGCAGAAGCTGAAATCCAAACTTGACCTACCAAGGTCAGAATTGGGAAATAACTCACTTATGAACCAATTGGGGATAAACAGCCAAAAATGAGGGTGAAAGTTAAATTTCCCATAGAACCTTCACCCATAGTCGGAAAGAAGACAGAAGTAGAAGTATCAGAAGAAGAAAGAGAACCCTCTTCATCAGGTAAGGAAAAAACTCATGTCCTGTTTTTAGAACTTGAAAATCTAAGAAAGGAAAATGAAGAGTCGAAAAAAATATTATCTAAGGGGAAGGAAATCTTGGTACCTGTATGCACGACATGTTTTCAAGAACTAACAATGGCAGGGTACAAGGCCTGTGGGGAAAACACTAGCCCAATTGAAATAGAAACAAAACTTCAAGAGGTTGTTACACAAGAAGTTGCTAAGGATACTGCTATTACACAAGAACCAGTAGTTAAAGCAGAGCTTACTATAGTAATTGACCTAGAGGCCAATACACAAGAACCTGTGGAGGCCACTGCTGTTACAGAAGAAATAGCAATGGACACAAAGGCTACTCTAGTCGAAAACGAAGGAGTTGATAAATAAGAACCCAGTGATGAAGTTGTTGTTACAAAAGAATCAACAACAGAGGTGGAGCAGACCCATTCAAAAGAGGCTATTACACCCATTATTTATGTTTATATTGAATGCAGAAGAACGTCGGGTCTTGTCTCAGGATGGAGTTTTGAGAAAATCTTGTTAACTTCTGAATTGAAGAAGTGGAAACAGGAAGAAATATCCCTTTGGGAGGGGACGATTTCGCTGAAAGAACATTGAAATGAGATAAACGCTCTACATGAAAATTGGATGAAAGAAGAGTTGAAGAAAGGATGGGAGAATTATAATAGGAATGAAGTTATAAAGAAGCAAGAGGAACAGTTGCTGCTATTACAACAGTAGGTTCAAAATCTTACCAAGGATAAAAAAAAACTTCATGACCTTGCCCTCAATCTACTGGGGTGCAGGCAACCTTCCCCATCCTACCCCATTTTTTTATGGGAACGCCACTTCCTATTCTAGATCAAAGTTGTTATGGAGGACAGACCCTATTTATGTTTTTCCACTCACACATTCTTAGATGTCTTTCGTGCCTTCAATTTTGATGAGCAAAGCCTGTTGTGTGAGTTATTCTTGCACAATATCATTTGTGAGCATGTACGGTATGCAAATGGTGGTGACGATATTCTCCTATATGGGGGATCTGCAGTTGCGAGCTTTTGTGTCCTTCATGAAGAATCAGATTGAGTGGCTTTTGTAAAACAAATCTATGGATGCCAATGAAGAGGAGATGACATTATGGATCTAGGAAGAACCAGGACAGGCCGCCAAGTTAAGGGGGGAATTTAGAAGAATTTTTAGCACTCCTCGGATAAGGGAACTTGCTACCACCTACATAAGAAGGATTTTGCAATTCTGTGTCAATCAGTTCTCAGTGATGAAGAGTCGCGCCTTGACTGGGTGCTTGAAATGCACGGAAGCCAGCAGTGTTGAGCTACTGAAGGGGGATCCATTTTCATTCCAGAATTTTGTGGTGGCTGTTACAAATGTAACAGCATATGCACAGATATTACAAACCCTTGGTGCTTCCTTGCTCCGGTTAAGGTTCAAGTTCACTTTGATCTGGCTGCCAATTGAGGATTATCAGAGTAATTATGAATTGAACAAGTATGAATCAGCGTCCTGGATATGGCAGCTAATGGCTAATCAAGGGTACAGGTTTGCAAATGAAGATATAGTCAGCACTTATGATCTCACTAAGAGATGAGATTTTACATGAGGACATGCAAGTGCTTTAGTTGGGGGGAGATGTTGGGTACTAGTTTTGCACTTATTTCCTACATTTGTTACCCCTATTTTACCTCATGAATATAACCATTGGGACTATATTTTCCTCTTTTTCCTATCATTCTATCTTAACTTGTGTTGTTTCACCTTATTTTCATTACCTTTCCATTTCATCAATTATTATGATGTATCGTGTCTTTTTATGACTAACTAAGGATGAACGTTTGGAGAATATCTATGGTCTTTTGTTGTCTTTCCAGATGCCATTTGTAGCACAAAAGGTCTCGAGCATGAGGTGTATAGGAGTAGTTAAAGGTATGTTGTTATAGTGAGTTGTTACACCACGATGTTGTTACACCATGATGTTATGGACTCGCTAACGAACTGTTGTTACAATTGTACCGCTAACTGGATCTCGTCAACTTCTGATGCTGACATGTCCTCTAGCTGTTATGCTATAGTTGTGACTTATCATGATTGCTTTAGAAGTTATTATGTATTGTATTTTTGGATAACAGCCTCTAGGTGGTTTGGACTGTAATCTATAATTTTACAGTCAAAATTTTTATTAATAAGTGGTTGTAACCATATGTATTCTATTTTGATCAACATGAGAGTCATAATATTCTAATGACTGATCCATCCCTCATTTTTTATGCGATTTAATCACTATATATTTCTCGACCCTTGAGTTCGAAATATTAGTGGAGAACAACATTACTTTGGCTCTATAATTTTTATCATATTAATACAAGTTATGTTGTTGTTGTTGTTACATGCATCATTTGATTTAGTTTCCATTAATTTATTTCTCTACTCGCGCCCTGCTAGGGAGGAAGGGCCTTCCTCTTTAGCAAGGATTACAGTGGTTAAGGTAGATGTGTATATATATTTCTATTTGCTTTGTATATATGTGGGAGTGTTTTTGTTGATGTTATTAGCTCTGAATAGATCTGCTTCAATTCCAATATTTTATATGTTGTTATACATGTGAGATGAGAGATACCAGCTGGGTAATTGTTGTGTGGCACGCTAGGAAAAATTAAATTAGGTGTGATCACAGTCTTGTAGATCATTTTATTTGTACACGAGTGATTTCTTTCCATCATTTACATCAGAAACAATTTCCTTTATTTGGATTTGCTTTTGGTTTGAGGTATCGGCACAGACAATGCAGTTGTCATTGAAATAAAAGATGTCCCTGGATTGATAATTTATGTGTATTTTTTTAGTCATTTTACCGTGATTAATACATCCCAACACCAACTAGAAGGTTGGTTCACTTCACTTTTTTTCTTTTCTAGAAAATAAGGCTGCAAGTACAAAGAAGTAATTTTTGTGGTCTGTGGGCTGTTACAATGCACAAATCATCCATGTGTGCTCTACCTTCTATCCCTCTTGCCTATATTTTCTCATATATGGAACAAATTTCTCTCGAAAGAATGCAATGCCTCTTCCTCCTAATGGCCTGATTATAACACTGCCTGATAGCCTACTAGTGCTTAATTTTGACTACATCAAATCTTAACTAGAGTTACAATATATACCCTTCTAGAATATTTTACATCATAATCACGTGGATATCCCCTTTTCCATTAATAATGGGGGTTAACACGGGATCCTCACAAATTATAGGTGTGAGAATAGGAAGGTCAACTTCTGAGTGGCATAAATTTTGCATACAGACTCTGATTGACACGCTTCTTATGGTGTTGGAAAGATGTTTATGTGTAGTATAATATGAAATGGTGTAGTGTGAAAGCGAAAAATTTTTACCCCCCAAAAAACATCGTTTGATGCCTCAAAACGCTCCTGGAATGTTTCAAACCCCGTTTTTCCAAACTGGGCCCTGCTAATAAAAACACTCCCATGAGTTGTTTCCTCCAATTTTTCCACTTTGAATGCATCGAGATGGATGATGAAAAAATATAATAATCCAATCCGGATCACTTCATGTCGGATCAACGATAGATCCTAACCCTAAGAGTGTCGAGAGAATTGTATCTCTGACCTCTCAATAGCAAAGGTGCTTTAACAATGAGGAATATACCAATTGAGCTAACCCTCGGGGATGTAAAAGGAAAGAAAATTTTATGTATATAAAAATAAATATTGTTCACACACACACACACACACACATATATTAACTATTAGAAGGTGCATCATGTAAATACACGGCTTTACATGAAAGGTTATGTTGGGCCCTGTAAACACTAAAACAATTCATCATTGTAATAATGATATGTCATATTTTATATGATATAATTTTAATCTATATGAATTATTTTATGTTATCCTATTTATTTTGGATATTTAATTTATGAACCTAGTTATTTATGTCATATTCAGAAAATATAATTTGTTTATTTCAACACCCGAAGTCACTAACTTAGATGCCTTGGATTGTTGTGATGATATTGGTCTGAAAGCAACAATTCAATTGAATGTTATGAGAAAAGATAATATTAGAAATTAGATAGACAAATGAGATAGGCATAAGCCATCTTTAGTACTTTAGAGAAGGATAAATAAATTCTCTATTCATTTTTAGAGATTATATTCCTTTAGATGAGAAGGTAGATACTTATTATTTCCTATGTTTCAAATAAAAGTGAAAGTTTGTTGATACAAGTTTTGAAGATAAGCTTGCTATCTATAACAAGTATAATGATGATGTGAGTGCATATCTTAGTTTCTTATTTTATTTTTTTTCTTAACGTTATTAAATTATTAGAATTTCCTAATTGCTTATTTATTGTATTTATGTTATTTTGAATATTTGGAGAGTTTTTTTTGGTTTATAAATTTGATGATTTAACATATAACTTCTTTTTTTTAATTAAATTTATTTAAAATAATTAGTTGAAAACTTTGATGAATAAAGTTCAAAAATTTAATTACCTGTATGATAATGTAATTTTTTTAAATAAAAAAAATACATCCCATATTACAAAATGCAACTCACACTATAGCTTTACTACTCACAATATATCTTCTTATTTATAATGGATGGAAAGAAAGATGAACCTAAATTAAAGAGATTGATAAGGACATATTCTAATTCACAATCCTAGATAAAGTGATGAGGAGAAGACGTTGAGCACCCCCACCAAAAAGTAGGTTTTAGAAGTTAGATGTACATGTTCGGAAAAGTAGGTTTTAGAAGTTAGATGTGCATGTTCGGTATTTGAAATTCAAATGCAAAGTTGTAACTTTTAGTAAGAGTTTATTCACAGCAATAAATATGGAAATATATAATCATTATTTTATTTTTGAATTAAAAAAAAAAAAGTCAACCTTTACTTGAGAAATTGACTGCATCTCATAACCTTGTAACCAATTTCATAAGACATTCATTGTGAATCATTATATTGTTAATATTGTGATACTTCAAATTATTGTGATATATATCTATATCTCATAACCTTGTAACCGATTTTATAAGACATGTGAATCATTATATTGTTAATATTGTAATAATTCAAATTATTGTGATATATATCTGCATGGCATAACCTTGTAACCAATTTCGTAAGACATTCATTGTAAATCATTATATTGTGAATAATGTGATACTTCAAATTATAATATTTTCAAAAATGTTAAGTGTTAAAATTGGAATATAAAAGAATATAGATTTCACTTTTTAGAATATTTTTTTAATATTATTAATATTAAATTATATATTAGAAAAATTAAGTATTTTTAAATGTAATATTAAAAAAATTATATTAAAAAGTTTGATAATAAAAAATTATATTAAAAATATAATTTTTAATCTATGTTCCTCTCAAGTAGTAATATATATCAGTATATCATTCAAATAGACAATAACAGATGAATCTATAAAAGGGAACAGTACATCATTCATTAATCTTGAAAATGTAGCTGGTGCATTGCATAGGGAAAATGGCATGACTAACCACTCATACAAACTTTTTCTGGTTTTGAATGTGGTTTTCCAAGTATCTTCTTCTTTGAATTGAAACTGGTGATATCTAGACTTCAAGTCCAACTTGGTGAAGTATTTTTCTTGTTGCAACAGATCCAACAAATCATCTATCCTGGGCAGGGGTATCTATTTTTTAGTGTGATTTTGTTCAATGCCCTGTAATATATACAAATCCTTCAAGTCCCATCCTTCTTTGTTACAATGATGATGGTTTACCCACATGGTGATGTACTTGGTCAAATGTCACCATGTTCCAACAATTGTTACAACTATTTCTTCACCTCACGTGTTTCTATAATAGACTGCTTGTACAACCCAATATTCGACAAGGGGAAGTTCAAAAATAGATGGATTTCATGTTCCACTTCCCTCTTAGGTGGTAGTCCTTTAGGCTTTGTATGCTTGTAGCAGCTCCTCTAATTGTTTTTTTTATTTATTAGTACCCCCTCGAGGGATGCCTTGCCTATTATTGACTCCTCTACATATTGAATTTTTCTTAAAACAATAGAACATACTTCTTGATGGAACTGATCAATTTCTTGGCTTGGTTGGAACTTACCAATGAAATTTTCGAGATGCCTTTGTCCATGTTGGTGATGAACAAATTTTCATCCTTGATGTGTCGGTACTGGTTGGTTCTCCTCATGAATATTTCATCACACATGTACATATATGGACTCCCAAACACGACTCCACATACGTCAAGGGGAACCACTTCTAGATCTACTTCATCAATAAAATTCGCACTGATATCAAATCTAATTTTGCACTATTTATTTACCTTGAGCTCTGTATCCTTATTAACCCATCCCAATGGATATGGGTTTGGATGATCACGAACTTCCAACCCCAACTTCTTGACCAAATATACTGCAATGATATTTGTCTGTGATCCTGAGTTGAACAGAGCATCAATATTTTTCTTCTTGACCTGCATCTTTATATAGAAGAATTTGGTCATTTCATTCTCTTCATATTGTTAAAGGCTACTTAGACTTACCTCCTTCTGCACTTATGTACAAACAATATTCTCATCCATGTTCGAGTTTATTTCAACTCGGTTTCTTGAATCTGTGCCCATGAGATTATTCTTCTTGTTATCTTTCTTCTTATTCTTCGGGTTTAGCTCTAGATGTAATGTCCAACACTTCTCCTTTGTATGGCCATCGATGTTGTAGTGATTGCTAGGATCTTTGCACTGGTGTGTTGTTGTTGTCGTATTCTCACCTTTTCCCCTTTTTTCCCTTCTTCTTCCCCTCCTTAGAAACATATTTTATCTCCTTCTACTTCGTTCCACTTAACTACACTCTCTTTAGGCCTATGTTATGTAGGTACGGTGCCCGTACACAAGCCTCGTCCACCAATTTGGGCTTGAACAACATCACTTGTTCACGCAGATGGCGGTGCATACTCCCCAAATACATGAGGAGTACATCTGGGTTCTTAGGAGTGTTGAAGATTGCAACAAGAAACAGTGAAGGAGGCATCCTGAAACATCATCCTTAATCCTAGTTGGAAAATAATTACCTAAACTAGGTGGGGCCCACACAGGCTATTTTTAGACATGGTGAGCATATTCTATAAGTTGCAGGATGCTATTTTTAGATGGTTGGTCAAATGTGAAAAATTGATGAAATTCTATTTTTAGAATATTGGGCGAAGTCTATTTATAGATCGTCAATCTAAAAATGGATGCATGTTGATTATTATTAGCTCTTAATAATAATCTGACAATAAACAACAACTTATCCTCTTGGAGCACTTTATTTTAGTGAACAGATTTGGAAAATCAGTGGGCTGAAGGAATTACGCAATTCCTAAGGGTTTATTGGAGTTCATGCATCGAGGACTCATTTAGAACTGAAGTGGAAAAGTTATGACAGAGTTGGAAGAGTAGTTCATGGAGTTGTATTCAGTTTAATTCAGTTAGACTCAGTTGAGCTAGTTGTATCTAATCTAACTGAATGATACACTAGTGAGAGTGGAGTGAATTAATTAGTTAATTAATTCACAAATAATAACTCATTAATCAATTGAACAATACAACAATTAACTACAGTGCATGTCAGATCCAGTGGAGACCCAGTGGAGAGATAGGTGAAAGGGCAAGATGGACTATCCATTGTGACTACTAGTGATGCATGAATTGCATCTACATATACATTGGAGTTGCCAATGATAATCACGCAGTCAAGGAGAGAGGGATTACATTGAATTGGTCTTTGTAATCATCTTGGATTGCGCAGTGGAGGCAGGCTAGTAGGAGGGCAGAGATCGGTGCATGGATTTGCAGATTTATTCTATGTTAGTGTGTGACGATTGTATTGTACTGAGAGCTTGATGTACTAAGCTTTGTATGAGATTGTTAAATGATCTCCATGATACATAATATTATAGTGGGGGTTTTTAGCTTTAGGTTTTCCCGTTAAACAATTGTGTTATGTGTGTTTTTATTGCTTCATGTGTTTTGCAATTGTTGATTAAACTTACGCAAGAATTATAATGGAAGGATTCTGTATTTTGCAAGAAGATAAATATTGTGAGATCAGGAGATTCTGGATATATACATGTATATTTTATATAATTTCTACATGGTATCAGAGCTATGTTAATTACTAGAGATTGCAATTGTGAAGCGAGGTTGAGTTTTGTGCTGGTGAAAAAAAAATTCGAATTTGTTGCAGGATTTTCATGGTGCGACAGTTGAGTATACATTGAAATGTCTTTTAATGGGTTGTGGTTGGATTATGCACTCGAGAGAAACTCTAACTAAATAGCCTGGAAGGACAGGATGGAGGCGGTGCTTGAAGATAATGGCTTGAAGGAATTCATCGAGACAGATGTTCCCAAGTCCACTTCAGCGGATGTTGTAGTGCTTGACACATGGAAAAAGAAAGTAGCAAGGGCGAGAAGGATTCTATTGGAAGGTGTGAGAGACCATATTGTCTCAAGCCTTCATGGGAAAGCCACTCCATATGCTATGTGGAAGGCTTTAATATATTTTTTCCAAATCATAAGTGACTAGAGGAAGTTGGTGCTTAACGACAAGCTCAGAAAAATAAAAATGGAGAAGAACGACACTATTCCGGTATACTTGAAAAAGTTTGTCCAATGCAGGGTTGAGATTGGGAGTGTAGGATTCAGTGTTGATGATGATGAATTGGTGAGCTTAGCTCTCCTTGGGCTTCCTAAGAGTTGGCATAGCTACGAAGACTCTGTTAATGGACGGGAGAAACTGCCGGGTTAGGAGCGACTTTGGTCGGATCTTGTGTAGGAGGAGATAAGGCGAGGTACAAAGGATGGCTCTTCATCAAAGAATGATGATGAAGAGTATTGTGCTTTGGTTTCCAAGGCAAAGAAGAAGAAGGGGAAGAAATTACATTCTACCTCTGAGGCCGGTGAAGATGGAAAAGAGCATGACATGTCCAAGGTGAAGTGTTTTCACTCTCACGAGTTTGGAAATATTGCCACAAATTGTCCACATAAGAAGAAGAAAAAGATGGTTGTTGGAGCTGCAACTAGTGAGGCTCTTGCCTTGCAATTTGAGCTTGAATTCTCATTGATCGCATGCATGGTGTCTAGTGCATTGGGATTGGGGTGGTACTTTGATAGTGGTGCTTCCTTTCACATGATAGGATATGTGAACCATTTCAGTGACTTGGTGGAGAAAGATCTCCAGTTGCATGTTGAGTTGGGTGACAATGGACGATACAGTATGATCGGAAATGGTACCATTACCTTTCAGAGGGCGTCAGGTAAACTCATTCTTTTACAAGATGTTGTGCATGTTCCAGGTTTAAAGAAGAATTTAATCTTAGTCGCAATGTTAGAGGATAACGGCTATGATGTTGTCTTTAGTGAAGGAAAATTTTTACTTTGGCCCAAAGTAATAGGTCAAGTCATGAAGGTTGGGATTTGAGCTAAGAAAATCTGTAGAATTGAAGTAGATGGGATTTCTACGGAGCTTCCTACTGTTGGGAAGTGTGAGAAAGCCATGCAATTGAAGCTTGAGAGGGAGTTGGATTTGCATGCAGGTAAGAGTGAACCTCAGAATGTGGAGAAGCCACAAGATGAGGATCATGGTGTGGGAGCAACCACTCATGTAGAGAAATTTCGTGCCATATGGGCAGAGGGAGTGCATGCAGCTATACCACCAGGTGAGAGGTGGGGCGACATGCATGAGTAATCCAAGAAGAAATTTCTAGGAAGGATTCATTGAGATGGTGTGGATCTCATGAATTGAACTTGGCTACGAGGTGCCCATATAGCAACAGTAGCATGATCAGTTGGATTGATGCAGTGAGATCAAAGTGACAGTGTCAGATACTGGAGCAAGGTTGAGAGTTGACAGCAAGTGTAGAGTGCATGGGTGCAGAGTTCAACAGCGCAGTGGTTCCTAAAGACATGTGCAGTTGATACCAGCAGAAGTAAAATACTTTGATGATAGATACATTAGACTGATTGAGTTGTTTGGAGCCTTTCAGTTTCGGAAGTGTTGCAGCAAGATTTCCAGAGTAGAAGCATGGAGTTGCAGGGCGCTTGCAAAGGTTGCAGGGTGAATGCATGGAGCTACATGTCGCATGCAAAGACAATACTTTCTTGCTGAGAGGGAGTGTTGAAGATTTCAACAAGAAACAGTGAAGGAGGCATCCAGAAACATCATCCTTGATCCTAGTTGGAAAATAATCACCTAAACTAGGTGGGGCCGACACAGGCTATTTTTTAGGTGTATGTCTATTTTTAGACATGGTGAGCATATTCTATAAGTTGCAGGATGCTATTTGTAGATGGTTGGTAATATGTGAAAAATAGATGAAACTCTATTTTTATAATATTGGGTGAATTCTATTTATAGATCGTCAATCTAAAAATGGATGCATGTCGATTATTATTAGCTCTTAATAATAATCTGACAATAAAAAACAACTTATTCTCTTGGAGCACTTTATTTCAGTGAAAAGATTTGGAAAATCAGTGGGTTGAAGGAATTACGCAGTTCCTAAGGGTTTATTGGAGTTCATGTGTGGAGGACTCAGTTAGAATTGAAGTGGCGAAGTTATGATAGAGTTAGAAGAGTAGTTCATGGAGTTGTATTCAGTTTAACTCAGTTAGACTCAGTTGAGCTAGTTGTATCTAATCTAACTGAATGATACACTAGTGAGAGTGGAGTGAATTAATTATTTAATTAATTCACAAATAATAACTCATTAATCAACTGAACAATACAACAGCTAACTACAGTGCATTTCAGATCTAGTGGAGACGCAATGGAGAGATAGGTGAAAGGGCAAGATGGACTATCTGTTGTGACTACTAGTGATGCATGAATGGCATCTACATATACATTGGAGTTGCCAATGATAATCACGCATTTAAGGAGAGTGGGATTACATTGAATTGGGTTTTGTAATCAGCTTGGATTGCACAGTGGAGGCAGGCTAGCAGGAGGGTAGAGATCAGTGCATGGATTTGCAGATTTCTTCTATGTTAGTGTGTGACGATTGTATTATATTGAGAGCTTGATGTACTAAGATTTGTATGTGATTGTTACATGATCTCCATGATACATAATATGATAGTTGGGGTTTTTAGCTTCAGGCTTTCCCATTAAACAACTGTTTTATGTGTGTTTTTATTGCTTCATGTGTTTTGCAATTGTTGATTACATTTCCGCAAGAATTATAGTGGAAGGATTCTGTATTTTGCAAGAAGACAAATATTGTGAGATCATGAGATTTTGGATATATACATGCATATTGTATATAATTTCTACATGGTATCAGAGCTATGTTAATTACTGGAGATTACAATTGTGAAGCGAGGTTGAGTTTTGTGCTGGTGAAAAAAAAAAATTCGAATTTGCTGCAGGAGTTTCTTGGTGCGACAGTTGAGTATACATTGAAATGTCTTTCAATGGGTTGCAGTTGGAGTATGCAATTGAGGGAAACTCTAACTACATAGCCTATAAGGACAATATGGAGGCAGTTCTTGAAGATAATGGCTTGAAGGAATTCATCGAGAGAGATGTTCCTAAGCCCACTTCGGCGAATGCTGCAGTACTTGACACATGGAAAAAGAAAGTAGCAAGGGCGAGAAGGATTCTGTTGGAAGGTGTGAGAGACCATATTGTCTCAAGAATTCATGGGAAATCCACCTCATATTCTATGTGGAAGGCTTTGACAGATTTTTTCCAAAGTAGAAGCGACCAGAGGAAGTTGGCGCTTAAAGACAAGCTCAGAAAAATAAAAATGGAGAAGAACGACACTATTCCGGTATACTTGAAAAAGTTTGTCCAATGCAGGGATGAGCTTGGGAGTGTAGGAGCCAGTGTTGATGATTATGACTTGGTGAGCTGGGCTCTCCTTGGGCTTCCGAAGAGTTTTCATAGCTACGAAGACTCTGTCAATGGACGGGAGAAACTGCTGGGTTGGGAGCGACTTTGGTCTGATCTTGTGCAGGAGGAGATACGACAAAGTAACAGGGATGGCTCTTCATCAAAGAATGATGATGAAGAGTATTGTGCTTTGGTTTCCAAGGAAAATAAGAAGAAGGGGAAGAAATTTGATTCTACATTTGAGGCTGGTGAAGATGGCAAAGAGCATGACATGTCCAAAGTTAAGTGTTTTCACTGTCACGAGTTTGGACATATTGCCACAAATTGTCCACATAAGAAGAAAAACAAGATGGTTGCTGGAGCTGTAGCTGGTGAGGCTCTTGCCTCGTAATTTGAGCTTTACTTCTCATTAATCACATGCATGGTGTCTAGTGCATTGGGATTGGGGTGGTACTTTGATAATGGTGGTTCCTTACACATGACGAGAGATGTGAACCTTTTCAGTGACTTGGTGGAGAAAGATCTCTAGTTTCATGTTGATTTGGGTGAAAATGGACGATACAATGTGACCAGAATTGGTACCATTACCTTTCAGAGGAATCAGGTAAACTCATCCTTTTACAAGATGTTGTGCATGTTCCAGGTTTAAAGAAGAATTTAATCTCAGTCGCAATGTTAGAGGATAAAGGCTATGATGTTGTCTTTAGTGAAGGAAAAGTTTTCCTTCGGCACAAAGAAATAGGGCAAGTCATGAAGGTTGGTATTCGAGCTAAGAATCTCTACAGACTTGAAGTAGATGGGATTTCTATGGAGCTTATTAATGTTGGGAAGTGTGAGAAAGCCATGCAATTGAAGCTTGAGAGGGAGCTGGATTTGCATGCAGGTAAGAGTGAACCTTAGAATGTGGAGCAGCCACAAGATGAGGATCATGGAGTGGGAGAAACCACTCATACAGAGAAATTTTGTGCCAGATGGGTAGAGGGAGTGCATGCAGTTATACCACCAGATGAGAGGTGGGGTGACATGCATGAGTAATCCAAGAAGAAATTTCTGGGCAGGATTCATTGAGATGGTGTGGATATCATGAATTTAACCTGGCTATGAGGTGCCCATAGAGCAACAGTAGCATGATCAGTTGGATTGATACAGTGAGATCAAAGTGACAGTGTCAGATACTGGGGCGCGATTCAGAGTTGACAGGAAGTGCAGAGTGCATGGGTGCAGAGTTCAACAACGCAGTGGTTCCTAAAGACATGTGTAGTTGGTACCAGTAGAATTCAAATACTTTGATGATATATGCATTAGACTGATTGAGTTTTTTGGAGCCTTTTAGTTTTGGAAGTGTTGTAGCAATATTTGCAGAGCAGATGCATGGAGTTGCAGGGCACTTGCAAAGGTTGCAGGGTGAATGCATGGAGTTGCATGTCGCATGCAAAGATAGTCCTTTCTTGTTGAGAGGGAGTGTTGAAGATTGCAACAAGAAACATTGAAGGAGGCATCCTGAAACATCATCCTTGATCCTAGTTGGAAAATAATCACCTAAACTAGATGGGGCCCACACAGGCTATTTTTAGGTGTATGTATATTTTTAGACATGGTGAGCATATTCTATAAGTTACAGGATGCTATTTGTAGATGGTTGGTCAAATGTGAAAAATAGATGAAATTCTATTTTTAGAATATTGTGCGAAGTCTATTTATAGATCGTCAATCTAAAAATGGATGCATGTCGATTATTATTAGCTCTTAATAATAATCTGATAATAAACAACAACTTATTCTCTTGGAGCACTTTAATTCAGTGAACAGATTTGGAAAATCAGTGTGCTGAAGGAATTATGCAATTCCTAAGGGTTTGTTGGAGTTCATGCATGGAGGATTTAGTTAGAACTGAAGTGGCGAAGTTATGACAGAGTTGGAAGAGTAGTTCATGGAGTTGTATTCAGTTTAACTCAGTTAGACTCAGTTGAGCTAGTTGTTGTTGGGAAAAATACTGAGAGGGGGGGGTGAATCAGTATTTAGGACTTTATCAAATATTTTACTTTTTCTTACTTCAAAACCCTTACGCTATTTTTCTGAAGACAACTAGCGTATACACGCAGATATCCTTCATAAAACTAGCGTATACACAGAGATCTAATTATGTCATTAATTCTTCACTTATATCATTCCATCATTCATTCATTAGATGTTCAATAAACAGTAAACATGTATAGTAAGAACAGAGTAAGTCATCACACATAAGCAACACACATGAACACCAGGATTTTAGGTGGAAACCCAAGTCGGGAGAAAACCACCACTGCCGTTGTCTCAGCCTTCAATATTTTATTATAGAGAAAACATCTTACAACATATGTGATGGCGCAGCCTCCTACCAGCACGCATGCACCCACCTGCGCTCGTTTACCAGCCTCTCCTGGAAGGGAGCTACAACCCCCTGACTCGTTTACCAACCTCTCCTGGAAGGGAGCTACGACCCCCTGCTCTCATTTACCAGCCTCACCTGGAAGGGAGTTACAACCCCCTGACTGAAGGCTACAACCCTCAGCACCTTTATCGACCACGTTTCATCAATTTTCACACTGTATCCAAACAAATTCAATAGAGCACAACTTGCAGGTCTCGTTTCATCATATTTTCAGACTAGACCCACTCCACACATTTAAGCTCAATCATACAACCAAACTGATATAGACAACTCAGAACTGTAGAATACAGATAGCAGTAACATAGCAGAACAGATCAGACATTTCATACCCCATGCTTCAGCAAACCCTAGTTTGCATACGCGCTTTCCTTTCACTGATCCTGCATATATTCACGCCTTCTATCATACAAACCCGTGTATACCTCTGTACATATTACAGAGCTAATTTTAGTGTGCATACACGCTTTCTCTTTAGCGAAGCCACGTATATACGCGCTTCTTCTGCGTCAAACTAGCGTATGGTTCTTCAGATATTTAGGTCCTTACAATTCTTCAGAACAGACACATCACACAGATTTTACCTTTTACTTCAGACAGATGTTCGCCTCATCTCAAATCTAATCATTCCATAAATAGATCCAACAAGTACAAATATATTTCAGATCTAGATACCCTTCTTCATCATTTTCTTCATTGGTGCATCATGCATTCAGATCTATCATTCAACTATAACCCTTTCCATTCAGATATACTTCAGAGAGAAGTATTCATTCAAGCTCAGACGTCTTGCACTCACACCTATTATTTGCACAATGAATTTCTTCTCTTTATATATGTTTACCCTTTTCAATACCATGAGCTAAAACCACATTACTTCCGATGGTATTCCTGGACGGGGTCATATAGACAAAACATTACTTAATACAATGGGTCAATACCATGGTGGTTACCCCTAGTTTTGCACTTTATGAGCGCTTTTGCCCATACGCGACTTGGCACGTTATTACCCGCGTGCATACGCGACTTATACTAGACAAATCCTCGTATGCCTTGAGACATACTCTTTTCATCATAGATCTAGCACATATTGAATTCCTTTCTTCATTACCTTCTGTACTCTCTGTAGATACATCAGATTTACATCATTTAACAGGTTCATCATGACATATTCTATCAAGCACAACTTCATCAAGTAGGCTGCCATCATCTTCATCAAGTGGGTTTCCATTTAAGGACAAGACTCTATCAAGTGGGTTGTCATCAAGGACAACACTCAGCATCATATTGCAAACAAACATCATATCACATCAGGTTTACATCATTTACCAAGTCCATCAAGTCAATAATAACTTCATCAGGTGGATTGCCATCAAGGACACCACATGTCAACAATCTTATGTCTTCATCTTCATTCAGTGGGTTACCATCAAGGAAAAAACTGATCATATTGCCAACAATCTCCCCCTTTGGAATTGATGGCAACCACGATGGTGTTTGATCACCACAATAGATAGGTATATTAAGAATATAATGACACCATGTCACTCTCACTCTCCCCATTCTTTGACACCATTCTTTCTCTTCATTCAAACACCATGTCACTCTCCCCCTTTGACATCAAGGGCAAAGGGCGGACCAAAACCAACACACTCTCCTCATGTAGAAGAAGGGCGCTATAGATCTGATGTGCAGTGAAATTATCATGCTCCTCCTGAGTTCATGCTGAAAGTTCATCCATATGTTTCAATGAAGTACATGACTCTATGACCTTCCTATCACCAAGGACTCATACTTACATCAAAGATCCAACCAAGTGGATTTACATATGAGACTCAAATACCCAACCAAGTGGGTTTACACATTCAATTCAACTACCCAACCAAGTGGGTTTACAAATTTGACTCAGCTACCCAACAAAGTGGGTTTACAAATCCTTACATGACTGAATA